>KN838573.1:111444-153630 GCA_000827195.1 Laccaria amethystina LaAM-08-1 | reverse complement strand
GATCTTCGGATTCAAGGTACATTCTTCACCTTGATTGTTTCTCGGGGTATTTTAGCATTATCCCCTTTTATTTCGTAGTTTACAGTATATATACGAGGTCTTGTATTGTAGTTACTTATCCGTTTGCCTCTGTCCCCCCCCAGAGACAACCGGAAATCTATTCTCTTTTGTCTTGATCACGCGAACGATCTACGCTTAACGATTTGATTTCAACAGACTCTAAGTTACCTCTATGCAGAATGTGGCCAAAATATATCTCTTCTTTGACAACAACACCACAACGGCAAAGACGAGCGAACGTTAACCACTACAAAAAATGCAATCATTCATTGCAAGCTAGTTGCATGACCATTGAAATATCGAAGCTTTGAAGCTTGAAGGTCCGACGGATGATCGCAACGATTTCTCTACGCTCTGTGGGATGTCGGCGAGAGAGTACGTCGCCAGATGCAACAGACTTGGCGCAGTAGCACCCCGCGGATGGCGCGGTGCCTTTGAGCCCAGCTGTTAGCCATTTGAAGAGGGAACTTGCTACAATTACTGACCGTGACGCGGAGGGTATGCCAATCGACGGCGGGGGAGCGAGGTCGAGGGGTGTTCTTCAGCACTTGGATTCTGTTATGCAGAATGGGTGTTGGGTAGTGGAGTCCCGGATTCTTGAAAATAAGGTATGTATGGAGCTCTCCACTTATTCACCACCTCTGGGCGACAACAAGGCGACAACTGCCAAATCAGCTGGAAGCCGAATTTTTTTACAAGTGTAATCTGGGCTGCACTGGCACAGATATATTTACGGATGGTTTAGGGACTCGGATTAGCCGGAGTTCAAAATTTAGAGTCTTTCTAAGTCTTCCAGAGTGTGGTACCATGGCCGGTAGTATACTAAGGGTATTCAATTGATAAACCATACACCAAAAAGTAAGGAACTGCCAAATCCATCAAGGTCCACTTTTATATCTCAGTCAGTTTTAAAGATATTGACAATCGGTCGAGAGGAAATCTTCCTCTCATCAAAAGGAGTCGATTTACAAGACCGATAGGAAAAATAAGGGTTTTTGTGTGAAGTCCATCATAAGGTCACCTTGATCACCTTCTAGCCGAGCGTTCGTTATAGAGTACCGTAATTGCTGCCTCTCATGTCCATTAGCTCGCTTTGCAATGCCTCTCAACAACCCACCTCTCTGCCCCGGCAACGACTGCCGGCGACAACTGATATCAAGTTAAGAAGGTAAGTTGTCCCCGTTAGTCAATTTCCTGAAGGAGCTACTGGATCAGTCATGTGTGCCATGGGCTAGCTGTTGGGTTTGAGCTTGATGCTATACGCCGGTTGGCTTACGCAGAAGGATGGCTGTCAGGCTTCGGACCTCTGATTACGACGGTAATATCAAATGAACTCTGTGAAGTACTATGTTTGCTCACAATTTCGTATCCTGGCATTACTCGTCACCAACCCAACCTTCATTTCCTTGATGAGCGGGCTTCAACTCACACGGCCAATCGACATTAGCTCCTTCGCACAGCTGGCAGTCGGTCCTCGTCGTTAGTTCACGTAGCCTCATTCAAATTCTGCGCTGAAACAGTCCTGAGGGTTGTAGAGATCTGATCTTCAGTCACAGGGTTGTCGGATAAGCCAACGCTTTTACGTGAGCGTTTCTCATAGAATTATCTGGCGTGATCGGCCATACCGGACTGAATCCTGTTAGGTAAAGCAATGTTATAAAGGTAAGCGACAGCAGCCTCTAGCGCCTATCATTCCCCCCGTATTCATGTCCAGTCAGCTTCTAGACACGCCAGCGAAGCACCCATTCTCCATCTTCGCGTTGGCTGACAGAGCCTACAACGGTGTCTTTGAAGCAGCTGTAAGAACAGGATGGTCGCCCGTCACCAAAGTGGCTGAGGTTGCCGTCATGAAGTATACTCTTCCTTTTACTCTTTTTGACCTCCAATTAACAAGGGAGTTAGGCAGTTGCAGAACATTCGCGTTGGACAACTCCGAATCGTGACAAACCGACAAACCTACACCTTACCGACAGAAGGCGCTGAGCATGACGAGGCGGGCGTCAAGGCTGAGATTAGGGTTGTTAACGACAGCTTCTGGGTTCGGTTGTGTACAATGAGCGACCTCGGGTTTGCCGAGGCGTTTATGTATGGAGATGTGGAGTGCGACGATTTGATATCACTATTCCAGGTGACCGTTAACAAGCGAAATCATATCGTTCACAAGGGCTAACATGTCAGACAGATATTTCTCAAAAACAAGGATAACCTTTCTAATCAGAACTCCCGATTCTCATACCTAATTTCACTTCCCCAAAAACTTACCTCTTACCGTTTTCTCAATACCATTGGAAATTCGCGCTCGAACATCTCGGCCCATTATGACATCTCCAATGATATGTTTGCCGGTGCGTCTTGAGTAGCTTCATATGTAGGGCCAGTCTAAAGGCCAAACTCTTTCAGGCTTCCTATCCGAAGATATGACATACTCATGCGGTATCTTCAAAGACCTTGACGGCGATCCTAGCGGACAAGGCTTGGAAAGCCTACTGGAACCCCCAAAAGCTCTTCCTTTATCCCCACCGCTCTCTCAACCCGAAACGCCAGCAGAAGCGGACCAGATACCTCTTAATGGGATCATTCCATTTCAACGGAACGAAGGACCCGAAGACGAACTGAAAACCTCTCAGATTCGTAAAATACAGCACATCATCAAAAAAGCCGGGATACGCGACGGAAACCGTGTTTTAGAAATCGGATCTGGATGGGGTTCTATGGCTATGGCTATCGCCCAGCAATACCCAAATGTGACAGTGGACACGCTGACACTATCTGTGCAACAACAGTCGCTAGCGCAGGACCGTATACGAGCTCTTGGCCCAGACATTGCTAACCGGATTACAGTACACCTTATGGACTATCGCGCCATGCCCGCAGAGTGGGAAGGCGTTTTTGATCGAGTAATTAGCGTAGAGATGATAGAAAATGTCGGGCATGAATTTTTAGAACAATATTGGAGCGTTGTAGATTGGGCGATGAAGGAGAAGGGAGGTGTCGGTGTTGTTCAGGTTATTACTATACCTGAGGCTCGTGAGTGTATATACCGTCGTTTTCCTCGAGAGGAAACTGACTACCCCGCTCAACAGGGTTTGAAAAATACAGGTATGAAATAGACTTTATTCGGAAATGGGTGCGTCGCCCAATTTCTAGCCTAACACAAATCTAACTTCCATTGTTATTGAAATTGGTAAAATATAGAGTGAGTACCGTCGGATAACTTGTTCAATTCTGAAGGCTAATGTGAACCAGTCTTTCCAGGGGGTTTCCTGCCATCCCTTACATTCCTCCTCCAAACTCTCCAAACTGGCTCCAAAGGACGCCTCGTTGTTGACTCCGTTTCCAACATTGGGCCACACTACGCGCGCACACTGCGAGAATGGAGGCGACGCTTTGAGGCCAAATTTGACAGCGTTATTGTTCCCGCCCTTAGACGCGAATATCCTGACGTGATGGGCGTTAAGTGCGACCCAATTAAAGCGCAAGAAGAGATTGACGTATTTAAACGGAAATGGATCTGTAAGCGCTTTGTGTTTTTTCTTTCTATGCTACAAGCTGAGACGCTGTCCTCTAGATTATTACTGCTATTGTGAAATAGGGTTCACGACACGAACCTTGGGAGGCAAGTCACCTATTATTTTTCATGCGAGCCTTCCTGATTATTTGTAACAGATCATATCATTACGTTTGTGCGGGAGGGATACCAAGATTATGGGTGTGGCGTCTTCGATTAGGCTGTGTTTTCCTATGCGTAAGTCTATCCTTCTTCCCTATCCGGATGGCAATGACAAAGGGAGGAAGTTTCCATCACGCAATGCCTCAATGATCATACCAATTTTTTTTTCCTACCACGTTGCGGCGCTTCTCCGTCTCCGCTTGTATGATTGTCGGTGAACGCATCGGAAAATTTCGTACACGCACAATGGAGGGCAGATCTATTTTTTTTCTTTTTCTCCCTGAATGATACACTCTAATTCATAAGTCGTCCATCGGAAACAGAAGAGAAATATAGTAAGATACACTGAACGAACGGAAATAAAGATAAATAAAAGGTGTTGGAACGTAAGTGGACTTTATCACAGGCTGAAGCTGATTTAGGAATTGCCGGTCCGAGAAGGCTCACCGCCCCGCACGAGTTTGTTACACATCTGTTCGTCTAATACCTGATTTATTCGATTCGCAAGTCTCCTCGCCTGCATGAGATCTTGGACAGGGATCTGCGACACACCGTCTGTGTCTGCTAAAACGGCATACGCGTGCTGCAATGCGTCCAGCTGGGCTTCACTCGCTGCATTTCGTTTCAGCGCGGTTCGACGGATTGAAGCAGATCCTGTTTCTGGTTCAGGTGCTGTTCGGGATCGGTCTCTTCGTCTCGATTCTTCTGGGTACGAACTACGCAAAGGAGTTGGAAGGATGTTGCCTGCGAAAGGAAAAAGGAATGGTAAAAGCAAGTCGAATATTTCCCAGCTCACGTACCTTCTTCGGTGTGATCAGCGTCATCTCCAATGAATTCACTACTTCGTTCAAAGTAGGTTTCTGTTCCATCCGGGTCTGTAAAAAGGCACGTTTCTTCAACTAAGTCAAAGGATTGCCAAGTAAAATCCACACACCGGAACCACCTTGTAATTCGTACTTTATCCTTTTCAAGTCTTCCGCGGAGACCCCAGCTTCCCAGCTACTGTACTCATCGGGTGGAGGAAAGGCCGGAGAACGAGCAGAGCTCTCAGGAAGCTCGATGCGACGCTGTCTCTTTAATCGACGCGATGGTTGAGACAGTGAATGCCCGGATATCAAAGAAATAGAAGGGACTCGAGTGACGGGTTCGGAAGCAAATTTCCTTTTCCTTCCAGAAGGTGACGGCGTGTTCTCGGAAGTGTGCGTAGTTCTCTCCCCCGAATGAAAACTACGTTGTTCTGAAACGTTCGGTTCGGTTTTTCGCCGCTTTGAACTTAGGGTTACTAGAGAATACATTAGCTTTACACATATTTTACAGCAATCAACTCGCTTGTGGTGTCAGCCAAACGCTTCATTCCGGAAGAGGTCGGAGCCTCAGAACGGGCACGCAATCTTCGGGGGCTTGTAGCTCTTGGGACACCTGCGAGACTTCGGGAGATGACGTCGCGATCGAGAGAACGGCGAGAGACGGTTTGACCATTGACGGTGCTCGTAGAACTATATCCCTGCAGAGCAATAAGGGCTGGCGGCGCAAGGGACGCCTTCGGTGTGAGTGAACGCCGTGGAGACACCGAGCCTCGGGATCGGATTTGAGCAGAGGAGGGTGGATGCGTTCGTTGGACCGGCAATGTTGGGTTCTTTTCATCGTAATGTGGTACAAGGGACGCGTTGATGGCAGCCGAGGGAGTTTCTGGAATGGCTGGGCATTGCACTTGTTTTATTTCGTACGCTTCATAATCAGGTCTTGCGGATGTGAGAGGTTGAGAGTCAGGAATGACGGAAGACTGTACGTGCGTCAGGAACGTTCCTGCGACGCATGAAACCTTACTTACTGTGCTCTGTGATTGGGAATCAAGGGAGATCCCTTCAGCGAGGCTGTTATTACGCCAATCGCTGAAGGCCTTCAAACAAACTCGAATATTATCGGGTATTTGTTTTTTGATATGAGGCTGACTGTGGTATGTTTTCCGCCAAAAGTCTTCGAACGCTAGTGGGCCTACCGCTGGGTCAGGGATGCGGGTAAATGCAGAAATGAGAAAAGGTTCGAGAGTTTGGAGCGTGTCGATGGATGGCTCTAGTCCAGAAAGAACAGAGAGGGAACTACAGTAAAGCCTCGTGATCTGGGTTGTTGACCGATAAATAGAATCCAACGAGCACACTTTTGGCAAACTCACAAGATCGTTATGGTCCTCTTCTGATAGTCGTTTTCCTTCGTCCTTTAACCAAAGACTCAAGCCAACTTGAGTTATAGACAATAGTTGAACGATGGCAGAACTTGGAGTAGATGAAATTATGCTGCCCAACGCATACAAAATTTTGAACGCAACCGTGACGGATTCCGATGTGTAGAGGTCCGAAAGGGCACCATTTACCAAGGAAAGCAATTCTACTTGTCCGTCGTAGCTCAAAGATTTTGTAACGCTGGACAAGAGTGATGCGATCAAGCTGGGTTGTTGCTTCAGTCTACATTTCAAACCGTCAACCACGTCAGGACTCAGTAGGATAATGAATGAAAAAACGAACGTCTCTACTTTGCCAGCTCCGAGATTCTGCAAGAAATGAGCGACGACTTTGCTTCCTGTGCCATCAGCGGCCTTGGCTTGGGCAACCGCTTTTCTCAGGATATCCTCCCAAACGCTAACATCTGATTCAGCCATCGCCCACGCGCTGACTCAAGTTAACATTCCCGTCAATAAAACAGGAGAAGATTTTGACCTACCCCAAAGGGACGACCAGGAGCAATGCCAACTCCTCCCAGCTATATTCGTCGCTAGCAAGTTGTCGTTTCGCCATTAATAACCAAAGCTGCTTCGTCACCTGGGTTTCTTTCTCCTCCTTTTGACTTTCGCTCCTCACGAAAAGTATGTGAATGATGGTGGGAATCCCAATGGAAATCAAATCAGCGCATAGCTGGCTCCACAAGGCTTCGACGCTATTGTTCTCAAAGCCAAAAGTTTGTTTCAAAATCGCCGCCAGAATGATTTCTGCGGGGGAAGCAAGCCAGGGTTTCCCAAATACGTTTTTCATGACCGTCCACAGTTTCTTCACCAGTAATAGTTCCCGAACTTGGGCATCGCATTCTTCGGTGGGTATAATTAAACGCGAAACCAGCGAAGAAATTTTAACAGCGAATGCTGATGATGTTGTCAAATGACGGTGGCCCTGCGTTAATTGTGATTGAACCAGTAAGAGCGCTTGCCAGATAAACACAAGGTCGTCCTTACATATGTATGTTAGCATATATAAATAAAATGTGGCCGATCTACTCACCATAACCTCCGTGATATTCTCAGAGAGAGATCGCTCGGCTAAAGAAACCCATATGTCCATAATCTTCGCCCAGTGATCGTTGATTTCCGTTTCTGAAAGGGGTCGCACAAGCGCAACGCTTGGATGTGGTAAGGAACTCAGAAAGGCTCCCAGGTCACAGCCTACTTTTAGTAGGGACCCATCGATGAGCTCGTGCGGAAAAAGTGACAATTCCTTCGAAACGTCGGCAGGGCCCAAAGAAGAAACGGGGATGCCTATGGAGCCCACAAACCTCTTCAAAAGTCCCAATCCTTCATTAATCGAGCTGAGTGGTTTCAAAGCCAATTCCTGGGTGATAGCAATAGCTTTCGAGATGTCCGAGTCTCCAGAATCCTCGCTGGTATCAGAGCAAGGACTTTGAAGCAATGCAGCAACGAGAGACAGCCCCGCTCCACCTCCAAGTTCTTGTTTTACGAGAAGAAAAGCACCAAGTCTGGTATCCGCGTCGCGTTTTTTACCATCGCCATGGCCGACCGGAGTGCGAGAAAATGCCCAGATGAGAGTCCGCCATATTGGCGAGACGGGGATACGACGGTGGTGGTATCGTTCGACGGTCGTAACAACTACCTTCAGACTTTTCGAGTGACGGAAGAGAGAGAAATCGGATAGAATAATTAGCGACATGTGGACCGAAAGCGCCCACGAGGCACCTCTTTCTTCCCAGAAGGGATCTTTCCCGTCCAAAGCGGTCTTGAGGAGATCAGGCAAAAGATTTCCCATCCGGAAAGATTTCTTTCGGGGCACCTGGGAAGCCAGGTATGAGTGAATATCATGAGATATTTTTTCCTGAAGGTCGACAAAACGATCCAGTGTAGAAATCTTTGCAAAGGCAAAACCAATGAGTGCGCCAGCTGCTTGGAACCTCTCCTCCAGGGTTCCTTCAGTAAGGTGTACCAAAATGGATGGTAGAAGTATGGATAAGGGTCCAAAAGACTCAGTGGGAAATCGCCTCAAGAGATGATTGGTTGCCTAAAATTGATTAGCGCAAAATACAATCCAGAAAAAACGGTAACACCTTAAATGCATCCAGTTTGGCTGTATCACCTCCGGTGTCTTTATCAATGGCGTCTCTTAAGAAAGAGATAATCTGAGGAATTTCAGGAATGACGATTGCAGATGGCAGCTGTTGAACTTGAAGAATCCAGATTATCAAGGCGCATGTTTTGCGCGCATTGTGCGTCGGCAGCTGGTACGCTTGGCACACTTCAAGGATTTGGCGCAGTAAGGAAGCAAGTGCATTGTCTGGATTTGGGTAAGCACAAATCACAACAATTATCCTGGTTCTAACCTTTAAAAATTGAAGATAATGAGGGGAATGCAAAAATCATAGAGAGAAGACGGAGCGCGTGGTGGCACGCTGTTGCGAGATCAATGGCGTTCTGGAGTTCGTCCTCCCTCAGCAAATCATCCGTGTAAAACGACAGAATGGGTGGGGATGGTTCACGTGAGAAAGGACTTGTTAATGCTAGTCGGATATCTCGATTCAGGCATTCCGCGAGATGCGATGCATGGGTTTTCATCACAGCCAGTGCAGGCGGAGGTTCATCGGCCGAGATAACGTCCTTCATTTCAGTACGAATTCTGGTAGAAAGGATGCTGTACGATTCCGTGATATCGTGAAGAGTAATGCACTCATAGCCAGGATCTTGGATAGATTCCGAGAGTGTTTGAAGAGGTGATAAAAGATATGAGGGGTCCCACATGGGTCGGCGGTCTTGCGTCGACTTCGTGGGCGTTGATTGACGTGACATATGTACAGCGGTTTCGGGCGAATTTCGCGTCAAGTCTGTCATCCTAGATGCTTTGGAAGGTCCTGCCTCGAAAGACCCGGCAAAAAAAGGAGCGTTGGGTTTCTGGCCATTACTGGGAACGTAAGATTCGCTCATAACAATTCGCGTGACACAATCCTGCGACTATGCTAATAAATCCGAGAAACGGGAGTAATGCTGAAAAAAACGATCATTTAAGAAAGGAAGAAAGTCTTGCAGTTTTCTCAAGCAGCGAAGTGTAGTGTTTCGTTCAACTTTCTGTTGGTTACAAGGTGTGCAAGCGTTTTGTTAGACCTCTTGTGCCTTGAATGAAGGAACACTTTACGTTCGACTTATAAAGAGCTGTATCCCAGTCAGCTCCTGGTTCGGTAGCGATATGTACAAATATGATGGTTGATGATGGTGGGTGGCTGAGTCGGATGCTCAACGGAGCAAAACGCGTGATAAACACAATACGTAACGGTCACGCGCACACTACAGGTCACAAACTTCTTTTACGAAAGTCGCACTGACTCACAGGCGTTCACCTCAAGTTCACCTTGCTGCGTCATGAAGAGTATATTCGCAAAAAAGTCGCTTTCCATCTCTCGCAACTCCTCGGTTAACTTTGAATTTGCGCGGCAAATCGCACTCCGAGTTGCAAACTCAACGTACAACCTTTAAGGCTTTTGAAATCGTCGAGCAATCTGGTAGTACAACGAAATGCCTTGAATATTCTCGGGCTGAATCTCAAACATCCGGCACACGCCCCTCCGCTCGCGATCCAGGCTACTTCTCAATGCCTCCTATTAGCGGTCTATAAGTATCCTCGTGTTCAAAAAGAAGTTCACTATCGCTCTTCTTCTCTTTCTTTTACCTTCCTCCACAAAACCTGTTCAAATTTTCGCCGATAGTCAGAACTCTTGCTGGACATGATGTTCTTTGCCTTTACGTCTTCTGCGCTTGTCATCATCCTTCTCGCTCTTAGTACTCGCGACACCGAAGCTTCCTGCCTACCCTGTCAGCCTCCCTCCAAACGAGAGAACATCACTCGGGGCGCTTCCATCCCCATATCCCGCCGCGGCGTTTGGAGCCCGAACATCACAAGTCCCACCCCTGGTACGGTTTGGACAGGGAACGAAAACGTTCGTGTTACGTGGTACGTTCTCTTGTTCCGCTGCCACTCGGGTGTTTGAGCTATGTGGCTGATCATTTTACGATTTTCTCCTAAAGGGATGTCTCCAGCCCGCCGAGCGATATTACCAACCCCAATGGGAAGCTAGTCCTAGGCTATGTGGAGGATGGTAGCGACAACGAGCACCTTCAGTTGGGTAAGTCGCCTTGTAACCCTTTGTTTTTCTCGCAACTCACGGCTCCCTCCACTTCAGACCCCCCGCTGGCTGCCGGATTTGACATTCGGAAGGGATACGTCGACTTCAAGGTACCTCAAGTCAAGGATCGCAATGACTATATCGTTGTTTGTAAGTTCTCTATCTCAATCTGGCTTCGACACATTGACACATAAATACGTTTTTTTTAGTATTTGGCGATTCTGGAAATCGTAGCCCCGCCTTCACCATCAAGAGTAACCCCAGTTGAATCTGCGCCTGTTCGACACGGACTTTTTTGCTTTTCAGTCTGGATCTGTACGCTTGCGTCTTCCGACTCGTAGTCTCGGCTTGATCTATGCTCCTCTGTCCTCTCATCATGCTCTTATGGTCTATGCCACTATGTTTATGTTCACGATTATGCCTTACCTCGTTCGAGAAAGTAGTCAGCCACCGGAACTTGTTGATACGGATGGATGCACATCTCGAATAACATGCCTGGCCCTACTTGCGATCTTCCTTTTCTTGATCATGAGCCGGCGGCTCAATTATAAGGTCTCGAGTATAACTCTCAGTCACGACTTCGTCGGCTAAAGATCCGTTGGTATATCGACTAGTTGCCTTATTCAGCCACGCTCGAATACGCTTGTGGAGTCTCGTCGGGGCCAACAACCTCGATCCAACGGAATTTTGCCATTGGGGCGCTTCGGCGCAAACGCCTATCAAGGAGGTACTGCCTTGCAAGGCTCCACCGTGCTCGACGCTCCACATGTACGTTTAATTCAGCACAAAATGAATATCCTCCTGTTTGGGCCCACTGAACCCATTTATTCCCTTACCTACCTGCATATTGGAAAACATTTGAGGAGAAACCTCGGTATTTGAAATTCCCAGGTGCTACCTTCCCTTCCCTTCCTTCGGGGGCAAATTTCTCCGTTTTCCTTCTCGGCCCACAAAAATAGCTATATATCCGGAACGACAAGAAGGACAGGATATCGAACAACGAGGCAAGAAAATTCGCTGCAGCGTCGAGCAAAACCTTGTCAAACAGACGTCACCTAGATCGTAGATACGCAAGGGATAAAATAAAATAAATATGCGTACGCAAGCGCGCCTCGTGTTTTTCCTTCTCTCCAAAACGCTTCTCGACGCGATCAAATCAAAGAACGCACGGCCATATGGAGCCACCCAGGGCTCAATACTCTCCATGGCCACTCGAAATCGAATAATCAACCGTATAAAACCCCTGCCCTGCGCACGGTTGTGGGTTCAACGGACTCGTACTACTGCTGTCTTTCCTTCTCCTTCACTCGCAGCCCTGAAACGTCTCTAGCTCCCATACCTACTCTTAATTCACTCAGCTCCCTCTCATCATTATGAAATTCACCGCCTTCGTTTCCGTTCTCCTCCTTGCCACCGCGTCCATCGCTGCCCCAGTTGCAGACGACGTCGTCAGGCCACACATTACCGAGCCCGAAGAGGCCGTGTCCTGGCCTATGGGGTCCACTCAAGTCGTCAAGTGGGGTACGCACGTGAATTGTCTATCAGGAATAGATGTTGACGCACCTGCTAGAAACCGACACGATCCCCGCAGATCAGCTTAACGACAAGGGCATGATCTTGCTCGGATACGCTGGGGACGGCGACAGCGAGCATTTGGACGTCAGTTCGTATCTTTCTTCTGTTTGAGCTCCTAGCTTAGGGTGCTAACGACCTGGCTTTTCTGACAGAGCACCCTCTCGCCAAGGGTTTCCCCATAAGCGCTGGCCAGGCCACGGTCACAATGCCAACCAATGTTCCTCTCCGTGATGACTATTTTGTCGTTCGTGAGTTTTCAGGTTCGCCTCTGAGAGTGTACGAACATTTATTGACGCTATCTTTCCTAGTCTTTGGTGACTCAGTGAGTTGATCGACAAAGAGTTAGGAACGTACCATACTGACCTTTGTTTCCTGCAGGGTAACACCTCCGCCGAATTCAAGATTACCGCTGCCAACAGCACGAGTGACGATAACTAAACCGCTTGCCTTCCTGCTTGACCGCCACCATATCCGCTTCGCGGAGATTTCGGAAAAACGCTCTACGACCTGCATCTCATATTTGTTAGCTTGGTACGGACTAATAATCCTCACATCTATCCCCTCACTTTGTCTTCGCACTTCGTTTTTCTTTCTTACCTTATTGGACACCACCTAATTAGTTGATATCTTTGTACTCCAATCGTCAATGGACATTAAGATGTCTTTGTCTTTGTTCCCTTGCAAGAAGTAGATCGTACACGTGGATATCGAAAGCGAAAGCCAAACGCCCCATTATCTTCCCGATGGGAGCGGGTGTAGATGCAGAAGAAGCAAGCAAGATTCCTCCAACTTAGAGTCTAATAAATAAACGGGTATATTCATGCCTTCTTGGCTTTTAGATTTGAGGATTGTTGGGCGCGGAGTGACCCAGCAATATGGGTATATGAGTCGATCATGAGCCAGAGCGGGATGACGACCCAGCTAAAAGAATAACGTTCAGTGAGGGGGTTCTGAGTAAAGGTAGATGGCCTTACATGCCGTTCATCAACTACAAAATGGGCGGAGTGGTATGTCAGCGCCCGAAGCGAGAAGAATGGAAACATGACTGACCGCGAGGTATACCCAGAGGTAAAGCGGGTTTGAGGTATTCAAGTTCGGACTGCCGACAAGCCACTCCGGGCAAAATGTCATCCAGCTATGATCCTCATCAGTCAACATTTCACGACTACCGTAGAAGAAGCAGAACATACCCCCCATAGATCTCTGCAGTGCTAAGAACAATAATCCAATAATGACGCGCAGGGTCCCCATTCACCAGTTGCTTTAGAATATAGCAGCACAGAGGGCCCGCGCCCAGAACGGTGAGTATTTCCAGCGCGACAACGGTAGGGTCCGAAACACCCCAGCGGTAATCTGCAGCTGCGTATTCCTTCCCTTTGTCATTGTCAGTATAGGTCTGCAGGTAAAGCAAAGGGCTACGTACACATTTGCGCGAAAGGCCCCGTGCTCGTGTTCACTTGCCGCCCAAAAACCGAGAGCCACAGGAAAGAACCCTCGAATGTGAAGTGAATGAGGGCGTCAAACGCCTGCCATGGTTGAGAGTACTTGTCAGTATAATGTGGTATTGCTGGAGTGTACAACGCGACGTACGAGCCAGATAAAGGTATACCTATCTTGCCAGCTCGCGTTGTTAGGTAAGAGCGCTTTGGCTCCGAGGTAGGCGATGAGGCCTACGAGGACGACACCCCCTAGAGAGTACGCGGATGTTGCAGTAAATACAGACGCGAGGTCCGACATTTTTTTTCGCTTGAGACGCGTTAACTTAGTTGATAAAAAAGGCGGTGGTATTATCCACGTCGTTTGGGCGGAGAAGAAGGTAAGGGAAGGTACTGAGCAAGGTGGCCTGATGAGTGTTCGTGTCAAAGACTGATGTGACTTTTTTCAGACATCTCTACCACACAAGTGTAGGCATCCATCACCATATCATCCACCGCCACCACAACACTAATAATGGGACAACCTGAGACGATCTGGAAAGCCCAGCAGCGACTGGAATCTATACGATTTAGCCGCATACAACATCCGTTGTTCGCCAAAAGACTCGGAAAGGAGAATTTTTTGGTGTTGATGACTTGCTTGTGAGGCCCCCTCAGACTACGATTGTCACTTTCATGGCCACCAAACGTCAAGCGGATGCACCGGACGAGGCGACCAGGAAGTTGTTGCATTTCCTGGATCTGGCACCGGGAGTCTCAGATTATTAGCTGCCATTGCTGCCTACGTTGCGAACAACAAACTTGGGCGAGGTATCCTCCATACCCCCCTAGGCCTCTTCCTGCCATCAGTTTCCCCGCCACCACTGTAGTCAACACCAACTTTGCATTCCACAAAAACACTGTCACAGCCGGACTGAGCACCGCCGTTCAGCAAGGAACTTACCCTGCGACTCAGACACAGGTTCTCAAATACACCCCTCTTCTCCCTAGGTGCCACATACCTGGGATGTACCCTCTCGAGAACAGAGTGGAGCTTTTGGCGTGCCTCGACGCTTCCAAACAGTTTATAGGGAATTAAAGCGGGCTGTCGTGCTTTTAGGCGCTCCCATTGAACTTCCATATTCAAGATTTCTCACATTTGAAGCCAAGGTTGATGCTTAGTCTACTCGCCGGAACTCACTATATGGTGTTCATACACTACATTGGACCTGCTTATCATGATTTTTAGTTCTTGGTTCTGTAAAGACCCGCTCCACTGCTTCCTTTTGAAAGTCACCCTCAAGATCTTAAACGGACCAGGTGACTTTGTACCCCAAATATATCCTCCAAGGCGGCTGTCAGATGTGCGTCTGTAACAAAATTAGCCCTTCCTTATCCGCCACTGACTTGCTATAAAGGTGCGACTTCCACAGCAAATGAAGAGCATGTCGGCGCTCGACGTTCTGGAGAGCACTCCCAAGGTTTTTCAAGCTCAAGGTTGGGCGAACGATCCCTACCGCGATGAGCAGCGTACCAGTATGTGAAGGCTCTTCTTTCCCGGTACGACGCCCCGTTAGAACGGGAAACTTGCTGTGATAACGATTCCTCTGATATAGTTTTTCTACAACTCCCTCGGCCAAAGCCCATGTTACATTGCTACTGCTCTTGGGAACGCATGCGACACAGGAGGCGCCGGTAACTCGTCGCTCATCCATCCTTCAACATCGCGCAAAAAGCTGAATCCCTTTCCTTCACGGTCTTTCATCTAGTGTTGACTCTCCCACCTTTGAGCTCCACCCAAACCACGTACCCCAGCCCACCTGCAAACGCTGCCAATCCCTGCGTATGCAACACTGTATACTACACCCTGCTGAGCGCCTGCTCGATCTGTCAAACCCTTGGATTTACCGAGTAAGTGAGGTCTTGCCCTCCCATCCCGGCCGGACTTAATCCTGTGTCAAAGCTGGAGCGAATATTCGAGCACCTGCCAAACCGTTTACCTTTCCATGTAAGTGTCAAACTGGCTGGTTGAACTCGACTGCACGCATTCGTCTTACGCGTTCTTGGCAGCTTCCCTCAACCTATTCCGGCGGGCACAGCTGTTCCTCATTATGCTTACCTTGATGTACAGGCCAGTATCCGCTTTCATCTTGGGGTCAACGTCTTCCATCATAACAACTTTGTTCCGGCTCTAGGCTAGCGGTGCCATCAATGTCACTGCCGCCGAAGTTGGGGGTGGGTCACTCTTTGGCACTTCAAGTAACAAGGAGAGGGCTAACTACAGCACACACAGGCGGTGCTGAGTCTTCCCCTATCTCCTCCACCTCCACCATCTTAAGCACCACTTCAAGTACAACCAAAGTGACTGCAGCTGTGTCCACCAGCACGACGACCGAGACTATCCTATCCACGCCCACTTCAAGTTCAACCAGGTTCACTGCCACTGGATCCACACTCACTTCAAGTTCAACCCAAGTGGCGGCGGCTGTTAGCACTCAAAGTTCCACCACTCTTACCAATGCCACAACCGACAGCTTCGCTACCACTGGATCCATGCTCACCCAGCCAGCTCTCACCCAAACTCCGAGCCCCAGCGAAGTGAAAAAGTTGGGGCAGGATACAAGGGCCGTTGCCGGCGGCGTTGGAGGTGCTGTTGGGCTCTTTATTTTGGGTTTGGTGCTCGTCCCCTGGTTCCGCCGGAGGAGAGAGAGAGCGATGTTGGTGCAGCCTTTGCAAAGGTTTCCGTCAGAGCATTCGTTGGGGAGCATGGAAAGACGTGCAGCGCACAATGGGGATCAACGTGTCTGGGCAAGTGTGGTGGAATACTCGCGGCAAAATGTGGAACGAGGTTCGCGGCAGAACGTGAATCAATATTCACAAGGTGTAGACCAATATTCGCAAAGCTCAGACCAATATTCGCAAGGTGTGGACCAATATTCAGCGGCAGATTATTCACTGCTAGGTAGTCCAAGGCGCCCCGAACCGTTGGTGTTACGTAGTTCAACAGGTGACTCCTTTACTTGGGATAGTTGAGGACTTTTCGAATATGGTCTCTTGACACTTCGATTGCTATGATGTCCTAGAGAGCTTTGATATAACAGATCTCTTGCATTGCTCCTGGTCACTTCGGTGCGCATGGATGCTGTCTCCTTTCCATTCGTTATTATAGGTTATAATGCGCAGTAGCAGCTCTGAGCTGACAAGGCTTTTCAATTCTCCTTGGCCTTAACCCTCCTCCCAACCCCACACACCTCAACCATCAAACACAAATCCTCATGAGTAAACCCGACACTCGCATGATTCCCATATGTCGCGAACGTACTTTTCACTCTCGAGTACTTCGTGAGTGGGGTTACCCAGTACACTTTTCGAGGGTGACGGGGCGACCTGTTGAGTCCTTGAATGGTTTTACCTACAAGTTGCCAATGAGTTGAGGAAGGTGGTAAGAAAGGGGCAACATGGTTAAAACGCACGTTTTCGTCTGGCTTGCAGAGAATGACGCCCCCGGACGATGCCACGGATACTTTAACCGGATCGCCGTCTTCAATGGTAGACTCTCGGTACTGGTTGGCGTCGTCCAGGAGTATCCGCCTCGTTCTAGAACCCTTTTCCTGCTCCTCATCAGAGTCCTTTTCCTCCTCGTCATCAGACCTCACCGCGTCTCCACCCCAACCATCCTCATCATCCTCATCGTCATCATAAACCAATTTGAGTTGCGCATTCATATTCAACTCATCCGCCACCCTTTTAATTACCGCTTCGCTCCCTTTCAGTGCGCCCACCAAGCTCCCAAGTCAGCTTTGATAGGATATTGGTACCGTAGGCCGAAGCCCAGGTATCCGCCGTCTGGAAGGAAGTCGAGGTTTTCGATAAGAGCAGAAAGTGTTTGTCGGAGCTTCGCTTCCTCCTCAGTGACGGCATCACCGCGTAAAGGCCCAGTGGGTAGAGGCGGATCGTCGTAGGATAAGTTGTACGTTAAAGAAACGCGATGCCCAGAGGTGATGGGGGATAGTTCGTGTTCGACGGCGTTGTAGAACGCAATGTATTTGACTGAGGGGGTGGTGGAAGGGGCGGATGAGTCGAACGTCCATTCGTTGTCTTTGCGCTAAGGATGGAGGGTGCCGCCTTCGTGCGTGGTGGGGAACACGACGATGGGTATGCCAAATGTGTTTGGAGCGGGGTTGTGTTCGTCTGGCTTGACGAACGATCCGGGGCCTCAACAACAAAGTGAGCCCCTAGTAAATCTGGGATCCACCCATACCGAAATTACTCACCATGAACATTCAACTCGCGCAGCTCCGCCCTGACTCTCTCCAAAGGAACAAAACCACCTTTCGCGAGCTTGGAGCGTACATGTTCCACTATCCCCGCGTCGAGCATGTCGAAGGGGGTTGAAAAGTTCGGGTTATCAAGTTTCCATGCTTTTGGGTCCGTATCATTATCCTTCAGGACTGCGTCGCATGCCTCAAGGAGGGATGGATAGGTCGATCCATCTGACAGCATCGCCAAGGATAAGTGAAATAGAAGTAGGGAAGAGAAGAAAAAAGGCGGACCCTGCGACGTCGTCTTTGTCTCTACGAAAGAAGAGGAGACCCGCGTTTTTAGATAGCGGGTACGTGCCAGTGCAGAATGGTTTCTTGTTTGAGATGGCCTCGCGTACTGCTGCGATGCTGTCAAGGATTGTTGACATCTTGCGAAGGGAGGTTTGGCGAAGACAGGTCTTATACCTAAGTCTTGACCCAAAAATAGTCGCATTGTAGTTCCATTGTCCAAGGTCCTTGGATTTGCAAAGGTCTTTCGTCACTGCGGATCTGTTGTCATTTGGTCACTCGGCTTAAGCAACGTTCCCCCTTGAGCGCTTGAGAGGTGTGGGTTGGGCGCAATCTTATCTCACGGTCGGAAATGGTGTTACGTGGATCATTGGGAGGACTTCACGTTCTTTGTCCTCACGGGGACCAACGGTAATGGAAGCTCATGCTGGGTGTGTGGAGAATGACGTGGAAATGTTCCACGACTTGAAGCAACCCGTTGCCATGACTGGTCTACCCTCGAAGAAAAGTGGTGAAGGCAGCCAGGCTTGAGGAACAGTGTGGTGGGTAAACCGTTTGCCCCTTCAATCGGCGATCCTAATTCCGTTCCTGTCCATCGGCAAAATGCGGGAGATGCCTCATGGTCAACACGTGGCAGGATGGGGTATGTTCAGCCAGGTTCACGCTCCTTTCCTTCGCCCCCATCTGTTACACTACCAACATGAGTTCAAAACATGTCCTCCAAGGCGCTCAGAACTTCGTTATAAGTGGGGGGACATTCAACACTGCTGATACTGTATGTGAAGCTTGCTCATGCCTCATCACATGCTAAACAATTTGTATCTTGTGCAGATCATTTATTACACTAGGACGGCATCCGATGCAGTGGTTCCCATAAAACCAAACTCAAGCATTCGCTTCACAGGCCGGACTGATGTTCTCACAAAACTGAAGGAACATTTTACTGTAAAAAGCACTAGTAAACTCTGCCATAGAAAGTTTTTTTTGCTGTATGGCATGGGGGGTATTGGGAAAACTCAGATTTGTTTAAGGTTCATTGAGGATATGTCTGACTAGTAAGTACTCTACCATACAACCTAGTCCTTGTAACTGATTCATCCCTAGCTTTTCCCATGTTTTCTGGATTGATGCATCTTCCACCAGTACAATCATACAGGTATTAAAGGGAATCTGCAACCTTCCTGAGGCTCAGTCTTCTGCACTGGATGGCTCACCTCAATCTGCTTTATGGTGGATCAGTTCTCTGGGAGAAAACTATGCTATGGTTTTTGATAATGCTGATAATCTGAAAGCTGAAGAACTGGAGCAATATTTTCCATCTGGGCTAGGGGGAAATATTCTGATAAGTAGTTGCAACTCTGGTCTGAAACATTTGACTTTACATGAGAATTCTCTTGAGGTGAAAGAGATGGAAGAAAAGGATGCTATCACTTTACTCTTAAAGGCTGCTTGCTTGGATGAATCTCAGGAAGATTTACAAGCTGAGGCTTCCAAGATTGTGAACAAGCTCTTTTGTGTTCCACTGGCTATTGATCAGGCTGGTGCTTTAATTGCTCTTGGGGGCACAGATATCAGAGACTATCTGAAGGAATATTCTCGACACAGAGAGAAATTATTATCCAACCCAGCTTTTAAAGGGGCATCCACCTATAACAGAACTGTGTATCAGACTTGGGAGCTTTCATACAAAGAAATTCAGCAAAGAGCTAAAAGTGATGATTCTCAAAGAGCTGAAGCAGCTAGTAGTGCTATGCTTCTTCTGGCAATGTTTTCCTTCTTTCATTTTGATGGGATTAGTGAGGAAATTTTTTCCTATGCTGCTACTCAAGAGCATGAGAAAAATGGAGATAATGAGCAGATATCTGCTTTACCTCTTGCAAGTTCTGTAATAGATCCCACATTGCTTCAGCTTGATGAGACAGGAAAGTGGGATAATTTCATATTCAGAGAGGGACTTCAAGTGTTACTTTCTTTCAGCCTCATAAAACTGAGTTCATCAAAGGGTGTGTATGCTGTGCATCCGCTTATTCATGCATGGGGAAGAGACAGAATGTCCTCAGAAGATAAGCAGAAATATTGTTTGATGGCATATGTAATGTTAGCTGTCTCTCTGGCAGAAAAGTTTAATGAGCAGCCATATGGATTTAGAAGGGTTTTAGTCACCCATGTGAGAGCCAATATACAGCACAGGATAATGGCAAAGAAGATGGTTGATGTATACTTTGATGATGCTCATGAGAAGTTTGGGAGAATGTTGAGAGAGCAGGGGTATGACAGTGAGGCAGAGAAGTTTCAAATTAAAGTGTTGGATGCAAGAAGCAAAACTCTTGGAGGGAAGCACCCAGATACAATCAGTGCCATACATTTTCTTGCAGGTACATATTGGAGTTTAGGAAAATATGCAGATGCTAAGCACCTGCAAATCCAAGTTCTACGTCTGAGGGGCAGATATCTTGGGAAAGAACACCCAGATACAATCTGGGCCATGGGTAATCTTGCTATTACATACCAGAGTCTAGGAAAATATGTAGATGCAGAAGAGCTTGAAACCAGAGTTTTGGATATGAGAAACAGGCTTCTTGGAGAAAATCATTCAGATACAATTACTGCCATGAATAATCTTGCAATTACATATCAGAGTCTTGGAAAATATGGAGATGCAGAGAAGATACAAGTCGAAGTTCTAGATCTAAGAAACAGAATTCTTGGAGAAGATCATTCAGATACAATCACTGCTATGAATAATCTTGCAAATACATATGAGAGTCTAGGAAAATATGAATGTGCAGAGAAGCTCAAAATCCAAGTCCTAAAGATGAGAAACAGACTTCTTGGAGAAGAACACCCAGGTACAATCACTGCCATGAGTAACCTTGCAATCACATATGCAAGTCTAAGAAAATATTCAGATGCAGAGAAACTACAAATCCGAGTTCTGGACATGGAAAACAGACTGCTTGGAAAAGAACACCTGGACACAATCATTGCCATGGGTAATCTTGCAGCTACATACACAAGTATAGGAAAATATGCAGATGCAGAGGAGCTTAAAAAACAAGTTCTGGATTTGAGAAAGAGGCGTCTTGGAGAAAAACACCCAGATACAATCACTGCCATGAGTAACCTTGCAATTACATATCAGAGTCTTGGAAAATATGCAGATGCAGAGGAGATACAAGTCAAAGTTCTAGATCTAAGAAATGAAATTCTTGGAAAAGAACACTCTGATACCATCAATATAATGGAGAATCTTGCAATATCATTTTACCATCAACAAAAATACAATGATGCAGACAGGCTGGAAGCACAAGTTGTAGAAGTAAGGAAGAAGATTTTTGGAGAGGGACATCCAAAAACAGCCAAAGCAGTGGCTTTACTTGCAGAAATTAGATCTCAAGCCAAAAGGTTTACCTCAGAAACTGAATCAAGTGAGTTTATCTAGTTTAGAGTCAAGTCAATTCACATATTCATAATTTTAGCTCATTATCTTTCCAAAATTGCAAGTAATTTTTCCAAAATATTTGAGAGAAAGGTATAAATATATTTTGGTAAAAATATAGATTTACATACCAAATATATATATGATATGAATATGGGCCCTGAATTTTAGCCATGTAATATACCTGGAGTTTGCATGACTAATAGTTAGTACTCAATAAGTGACTGAAGTGATGGACCCTGTGTTAAAACCTGGCCAACCTCCAAATTTGGCTCTAGCATTTGAGTTTTGAGAAGCATCAGGGTGCTTGGATCCTGGAAGAGGGGCAATCTTATGTGTTGACTTTGGCTCTTCTTCAATCACTCACCTCTGTCCATTGCAGCTTGGGTACTGGAAAGTGGGGGGAAGTGAGCCATGAGTCAAGATAGATTGGAAGGAATGGCCATCTGAATTGGCTTCCACTTCAGGAACATTTGTTTGACCTCCAGGCATCAATGATCCTCCTCATATGCCACCCTCTACATCTTTGCCTGAGCAAATGTGGCCATTGGGAATTTGAAGTTGAGGGCTTTCAATTGACCAACATATTCATCTAACTTCTGGCATTCAAGTTCATCCAGCCACCTGGTTGTATTGCCCTCATCTGGTGTAAATGCCACATATCCTTGTTGACTGCACTGATGAACACATTGATGCACACTTCCAGATTCAATCCCATTTCCTTGAATTCTTCATGCTGCATATAGTCGTCAAAGGTCTTTTCTTCCATTGCAATTATCTCCCCATGGACACATTTAATGCTTTTTGATGGTATGTCAACCCAAAAACATGTGTGTCCAACCATTCTTATGGACAATTACCTGGTGTGCAATGATCCTGGATGTGAAAGTCTTACTGAAAATGTTTGCTTTCTTAGATGTGATTCTCCTGGTTGTTATTTAGCAATAAGTTGATTAAATTTCCCAATTGATAGAGGAGTGGTACCTACCACTTTACCGCGCTTCCACTTAGTAATGAGATTCCACTTTTTTTTTTGTGGTTGCCTTATATAAAATTGAGCTTTGTTGCTTTGTTTCATCACCTCACCTGCATTATGGGCAATCATAAAATCAGTGGAGATCTCAAAGAATGTGCTCTTCAGCTCTGGGAACTTGGACATGACCTTGAATTTATCTGTGAAACTCTCTGTATCTCTGGGGCTAGCATGTTCTGGTGGCATGGCATATTTGATGAATTTAGCTCTGTCAACTGGCCACCCTCTCCATTGTTCAGAAGGCTGAAGACCATCATTCATGCTGTCATGATGACTATCAAGGAGGTATACCACAACTGAGCAGACACATGTCTTGATGAACTCATTTGGTGGCTTGTGATTCACCATGACATTGTAATATCATGCAGCGTGTTCCACAAGAACCTTCAAGCAGTGGGTCTTATAGGAAAACTTCTTCACAAGATCACAAAGGAACGTGATGAGGAAACAAGAGCTATATATATGGCTGTGATTCAAGATTGTACAGGTGGACAGGGCATAGAGCTCATTTTCATTGATGAGTTCAACAAGAATGACCATGACACTGCACATTGCTATGGATACACATCTTCTGGACAACGTGCCAATTTTATTGACAACTTTGTCCATGGCGATAGGTACTCAAAGGTTGCAGCACTTACCATCAGTGGCTATGATGCAATACATATTGTCCTGGGATTGTTTGACAGTGAGCAATTTTGCGATTATATCGTTGAGCAGGTGGTGCATGGAAATCCTTTACATTTTTTCAGGTACTGACATTCAAATAGCTTCCTGGAATGAACCCCTGGCCTGGAGAACAAAGTGTCATGGTAATGGACAACTGTTGGATTCATCATCATGCTGAGTTGGTTGATCTTGTCAATGCTGCAGGTGCAAGTCTACCCTGCAACATTCTGTCCCCATTTACGGAAGATGTAAAGGGTGTCTCCTGATTTACCTCCCTCCATATTCACCAGACCTCAATGCCATTGAGGAATATTTCAGCACTTGTATGTCCATGGTTTTTTTTTGGAATTTTCAGCTCTGATTTTATGTAGTAAAAGCCTATCTATGCTGACATGGCCTCCAAATCCAAGCAAACAATAACCCTGAATCCCACTTCAGTCTGGGTAGAGTCCAGCATTCCGGCTGCAGTCCTGGTGGAATCTGGTGGGACTATTGCATTCCTACTCTAGTCTGGTCATTCCCATTGGATTCCAGGTGGAATCTGGTGGGAATAATGTACTCTAACTCTAGTCTGGCTGTTTCCTAGTGTCACGTGACTGATTATATGCTGCTAATTATTGATCCTCAGAATTCTTTGTAACACTCTTATTTGAACATATAAAATTTAAATGTTATTCAATAAGTAGCTACAAACTATTTACAAATCTAAATAAAAGGAGTATGGAAATGTAAAATAAAGGGGTCTGGGGTGGGGTCATGCGCCATGGTTGTGTGTCATTTGCTTTGTGTTGTGGTGGTGTGTTGTTCATCATCATGCATTGTTCATTGTGGTGGTGCATCATCCATCGTCGTGCGCCAGGTCATGGGTTGTGGTGGTGCATCGTTCATGGTATGTCACCAGTGGTTTCAGTTGTCGTTCGCTGTTCATTGCATCCATCGTCTTCTGGTGTCATTTCGCACCATGACATGGCAGCAGGCCCCCCCATTGGGGAGGGGTGACATGGCTGCTAGATGTCAACCGCCAACAGGCAGTCGACAGTGGTGGCGTCATGTTAGTTGGGCAATGCTGATCGAGGTGGACTGGGGTGCTTACTTTCAAATATAAACCAACGATGACAACGATGATTATCATTGTTGTTGTTGTTTCTTGTTCCTCACTGTGGTCCCTTGCCCTGCATTGTCGCCTCTCATCCCTGGTCATCAGTCTGTACCGCTTGTATCCATTCATGAGCACTGGACATCATTTGTGGGCTGTGGTGGGTGATGGTTGTGGGCTGTGGTGGTTGTGTGGGAGCAGTTATGGGTGCTGGCAGTCATTTGTGTTTGGTTTGGTGCGTTCATTGTTGTTTCTGAGCAGTCATCCTTGTTTTTGGGCAGTCGTCTTCAATTGTGGTCCATTGGGGTTGATGTGGTGGCAGGGTGGATGTTGGTCATGGGCACCATGTGTTGTTTGTGGCTGTAGTGTCATTGGTGTGGTGGTGGTGGTGTTGGTGGTGTTGGTTGAAGAAAACAAGTCATGTCAGAAGCTGTGACATATGTATCATGTGCAAACACGCACATGCAGATGACTTCACATGATGATCACAGACTGGTCCCATTGAATTCTGCCATCTGTTCTGTGGAATTCTTGTCAGTCCGGTGGAATCATGTTGGACTAGACACAGAATAATAAGACTGAACTAAAAAACATGAATTCCCATTATATTCCGTGTAGATTCCACCGGAATGTCAAATTCCGTGATCAGTCCAGCAGAATTCTGGGACTCCAGCCAGATTCTGAGCAGAATACCAGGGGGAGAGTAAAGACATCATGAAAGGAGTGGTGGTGGTGGTTGAATGATGAGTGATTGCAAAGTGTGTCACACTATTTTCTAAATATGGTAACCACAAAAAAAAGGTGACATCTCATTACTAAGTGGAAGCACTGTAATAAGGTTGCCTGCACAGTCTTTTCGATCCCCCCAAGAGAAATATATGGAGTGCCTAGGTATTTCATTGTTCCTTAGGGGAAGTATTTCATTCCTTACCCTTTGAATTTTCCATTCCTCCCCTCTGCATTTTTCATTCCCCTTGGTGGAGATACAGAGTGTAATAATACACACCTAAAAATGGGATTTTTAGCATTTATTCGTGTAAAACCCAATAGTACACTAAATACAAACTCCAATGATTACAAGGATTGATAGACAAGCCCTGTCAAGTCAATTAAAGTACTCTCCAAGAAATGTGTAAGTCTAAGGTAGTAGAAATTAAGAGGTCTTTACTCTCCCCCTGGTATTCCGCCCGGAATCCGGCTGGAGTCCTGGAATTCCGCTGGACTGATCGCGGAATTTACATGGAATTCAACGGGAATTCATGTTTTTTAGTTTAGTCTTATTATTCTGTGTCCAGTCCGATGTGATTCTGCTGGACTGACAAGAATTCTGTGGAACGGACGGCGGAATTCAATGGGACCAGTCCGTGATCGTCACGTGAAGTCATCTGCAGGTGATCTCACATGCGTGTTTGTACATGATACACATGTCACAACTTGTGACGTGACTTATTTTCTTCAACCAACACCACCACCACCACCATCACCACCACACCAACGACACCGCGGCCACAAACAAAACACAACGCCCACGACCAATGTCCGCGCCGCCACCATGTCGACCCCAACGGACCACAATCGAAGACGACCACCCGAAAACGACAATGAATGCCCGAAAACGACAACGAACCCTCGAAAATGAACCAAAACGACCGCCACCGCCCACCACAGCCCACAAACGACAGCCAGCGCCCATGAACGGGCACAGGCGACCCAGGCCGACAACGAGGGACGACGACGACAATGATAATCATCGTCGTCGTCATCGGTTTATGTTTAATAAAGTGAGCACCCCCTCATCCACCTCGATCAGTATCACCCAACTAACGCGATGCCACCACTGTCGACCACCAGCGGGCGGTCGACATCTAGTCCCCACGTCCCCCCTCCCCAATGGGGAGGCCTGCCGCCACGTCACGGTGCGAAACGACGCCGGAAGCCAGTGGACAACGACGAACGGCAACCGAAAACCACGTGCGACGGACCAGATACCACAAACGACCATGGCGCACCACCACAATGACGGATGACGCACCACACACCACTACGACGAACAGCAAACGACCACGACGAAGGCCGAACAACCACGACGAACTACGCATGACCACGACACAACACATGACCCCACCCCAGACCCCCGTATTTTACCTTTACGTACTGTTTTTCTTTAGATTTGTAAATAATTTTTAGGTAGTTATTGAATAGCATTTAAATTCTATAGGTTCAAATATGACTGTTACAAAGAATGCTGAGGATCAATAATTAGTACCATAGAATAAGTCACATGACACTAAGAAACAGTCAGAGAGAGTTGGAACACTGTATTCCCACTGTATTCCACCTGGAATCCAGTGGGAATGACCGGACTAGAGTGGGAACGCAATAGTCCCACAATATTCCGCCAGGACTGCAGCCGGAATGCCGGACTTTACCTGGACTAGACTGGGATTCCAGCAGTCTGCCGGATTCCGGTGGGAATACCAGGGGGAGAGTTAAGTACAGGAAATTATGGTCAGCATGTGAACAGGCCACTTTAATATGCTTGAAGCCTATAGTAAAGACTACATATTAGCTTTCCTTCCTAATTACAGTAAGATAGTAGTACTAGTGCTAACTACAGTACAAGTACAGAGCCTAATAATAAAAAGATAACACTAAACTACAAGGTTTACAAGTATGCAAGCCATTCATGGAAGTTGCCATGCACACATCAAAAGTGATGTGTTGTGTCAAGCACATGAAAGTACAAACACCAAGAGAAAAACAGTTCAGATATATTGGCTGATATAGAATACCTTCATTCCATATGAAAAACATATGATAAGGCTATTGAATGGCATAATGATGCTCTAGATACAAAGCAAAAGCCAAGATAAAGATTTTCTATTGAAAATCCACCTAGAAAATCATGAGCTAGAGGTTTTGATGGTAACAGATCAATAAATCAGTGAGTCTATCAACACTATGACACAACATGCCAACATAGTATCCAAAGCCATTGAGAAAGAAAACAGGTGAGACCAAATAAAGATAAAAATAGCATTTCAACTATTTCCACATATGAATAGTGTTTACAAGTCTGGTTCGGTCCGGTTTTTGGACCCTCATCAGGTGCAACCACAACCAGTTGCAACCACAGCCTAATTGTCAGGCAACCGGTTGACTTTGGTTCAGTTGTAGTGTACCAACTGGTTTCAACTGATCTTCTTCCAGATCAGTTGAGACCAGTTCTGACTGGTCTGACATCCAGTCTGGACAAGTCTTTCTATACTACAAGACTTATAGTAGGCTACTACTTGTATCTATCAATAATAGTAGCATTGTGAGTCATTAGGGATGTTCAAGGCTGAGCGCAGCTCACAGACATAGCTTGTAGCTCACATTTGATGGGCTTAGTCAGGTTGGAGTTTCAAGTTCCGCTCAGGCCCTCACAATACCGGTAACCAGGTCTGATCCCCATCAAACAGAAGATTAGATATGTTATTTACTTGTTCTAAGGCTATCCCAAAGCTTTCAGTTGGATATTTCATGACTTATGCAAAAAATAAGTATGCCAAATTTTAAATATGAAAACATAATTTCAAAAATGGCAGTCCTGGCATTAAAATTGACTTATAAATGGAATATGCCAGTTTATTAGTCATCCATCAAATCAAATCAACTAAAAAGTCAACTAAAAAACTCAATAAGCATCATAATTTTTCTTCTTTGCTTTAAAAATATATAAACCATTTACTGACCTGATGCACCTATAAACAAGACAAATACAGGGTGAATCCAGCTTTGAAGGGCTATATTATGCCTAATCTATGAATTGATGGAAGTTGCCGGTATCCTGGGAGCCCAAGCGGAACTTGAAACTCCAACCTGACTAAGCCCATCAAATGCAAGCTACAAGCTACATCTGTGAGCTGCGCTCAGCTTTGAATGTCCCTATTGCTGTGTCCCAAAGAACAAGGCAACATGGCACCTGGGTTCAGTTAGATTGAGAAATGGGGGGGGGGATGACTTGTGCTGTCTTACCTGAGGCTTGTGCAAGGGGAGGAGGGTGGGGGTGAGCCATGTACATGCCGTGCAGGCTCCTGGTCAGATGAAAATTGGTCGTTTGAAGTGGGGAGTGATGTGACTGCATTCTTGGTCTGATGACAATGGACAATGGGATCGGTTGTTCGCCATTTGGTTGCCACGTTGGAGAGGTGCTGAGTGACGCATGAGATTGTGTGCATGCAGACGAGTGGTGGTATTGACTGAGGATGCTACAAATATGATACAACACTATATCTAGATGTAATGAAGACCCTCGAACACCTCACTAGGACCCTGAACACCAGAGGATGGAGTAGGCATCCTGCCAGGATGCCCTACTCCAACGTTGCTGTCAGTGATGTGGCACCTGGGTTCAATGTCAATGGGTTAGAAGGGGAGGAGGGTGAGTGTGAGCGGTGTGCATACCATGCATGCTACAGGCCATCCCACCATTGTCCACCATTGTACCATCACCCTCTTCTTCATTCTCATTCAGTCAATCATCATTTGGTCAATTATCATCCATTCCTTTGTCGTCCAGCCAATCATCGTCTGGTTGCCACATTGCTGATAACAATGTTAGTGCTTGGAAGTCCAGTCCCAAGACTGAAAAAAGACTGAGACTGGACTGGACCAAGACTGCCCAAGACCAGAAATTCCCAGGACCGTTGAAGACTGCAACCGCAGTCTGGTCTTCGGTCTCTCATGATTTCAGAAAATTGAAGACTGCAAAGACCAACAAAAGACTGGTCTAACCAGTCTCAGCCAGAACTTGTAACCAAACACAAATACAATTTGTAACCAAATACAAACACACCTTGTAACCTAATACAAACACAAATTTCCTACTATTACCACCATCCCCATCACTGTCACCACCCTTCTTGACCACCACCTCACATTGTGAGCACCCTTGATGGGCTAAATGACACTCACACCCACACATTGACCACCACCTCATATGCTGGAGGCTCAGCAACAACATCCACATGCCCATGCCATGCCACATCCTGCATGATGATCCCCCCCTCTGTGCTGCTGCCTCTCCACATTGCCCACAGCTGCCACCACCCACTGCTGTTGTCAACCACCCAGATCTACCTTGGCACACACACACACACCAATGATGAGTGCCTGCCATATCAACGGCAGATGGAGGAAAGTAAGTGGTACCCCAACCATCACCTTCAGATGTGCCACATCGCCCTCTCGACCTCTGCCACCTTTGGCAATAACGATGCAACACAAAGATAATGACAACTTAAAAGCGGCCACAGGACGATGATGGAGAGGGGCAGATGATGACGACACAACGTGGCAGTGACAATGGATGACGACGGACACTCTCCCCCACCTCCCTTGAAACTGAACAAGGATTATCCTCATCGTAGTACCAGCTCAGTAGTGTAGATACTCAATTATATACATTGTCAGTAGCCACAAGACCGGTCTCAACCAGTTTGATCCTCTGTCATCATGTTGTGTCACTCTGATGACGACCAAGGGCACATTCGTTTGTTGGTTCAATGTCAACAAACTGTTGAAGTAGACCCCTCATGACCTCATATTGTTTATGTGTACACTTTGTTTATTCATTCTCAATCTTTCTTTCCCCTTTCTATCTTTTACATTTACTTCCGTTATTTGCTAGTCTTTACATCAAGTCACCATTCTTCCCCTTTAAATACAGAAACTTTATTTTTCCTCACCTCAGTCATCACCACATTCCATGTCTGACTCTGAGGTGAGTTTATCTCTACTTACACTTACTTACTCAAAGCTAACACTACCTGTAGCATTTTGTATGTTAACAGGTAGCTAGCCAAAACACAGTCGTCACCACATTCTGTGTCTGACCCTTAGCATTTCATACATTAACACAAACAATCATCGTTTGTTGTTTAGTTGCCACATTGCTTTCAGCAGCATGACACCTGGGTTGTATGTAAGTAGGTGAATGGAGGGAGGTGTTGTACCAACTCACCCAGATCTGCACAGACAATAGGCAATATACAGAGACAATCACACCATCATCATTGCATTGCATTGATGTGGCATGCACTTGTCATCTTGTTGTGTTGTGGTGGTGAATGGACATGGTGGAAGTGCAGATTGTTGATGTTGGGTGGTCGTGAAAATGTAAATGGTGCCACTTCTCACACAAACATGACCACATGGTTTGTGCATTTCCCCAGGTATATAAACACCCAACAAACCAATCTTTCCATCACCCACTTGTCCCACTATCATTGTTACTTAGTTATAATTAGTATGTAAATTAGTCCTATCTACATAGTTGTAACTGTACATATAGCATATGTTATATACAGTTAAAAGACTGGTTGCAACTGGTATTTTGCTGGTTTTGAAAATTTTGAAAGTGAGGCAACTGGCAACCAGTGAAACTCTGAAAAAGAAGCAACTGCAACCAATGGTCCAGTTTTTTTCAGTTGTGTCCAGTCCAGTTTCGAGTTTTTTTCCCAGTCTATGCAACCCAACCTGCAAACACTATTCGGTTTAGGTCAACCATCAATTTTCAACTCTGTAGGACTGCTAAACAGACCATGTGACATGTGAAAAAGCACATGAGTTTTGGGTCAGTGTCATGTGAACTTCGGACCTTCCATTGATGTCACATGTAATGTACGTGCATTGAGGTAGCCCACAACACACAAAAAGTAAAATTGCAATAAAATTAAAATTAATACAACTAGTGACAGGTTGGTCTATTTAATGGGAAAATGCCTCCAACAAACATGGTGTTCACACAATAGAGCAAGAATTTCATTGAAGGTTATTGGTTAGGGCTCCTGAATGAGATCATGTGATGTCTCACTTGACATGCAATTTTTTTCCCACTGGTTGTCAATCCACAAAACCTACTACAGTCAGACTCCTCATAATCCATACCCCTCCATGGATGACCCAGGCTATGGGTTATTACAGGTTATGGGTTTCGAAAGGAGTGCTGAAAATAGAGTCAAGAAAATCACCAAAAAATCATAAAAATTGTTAGAATATTGGTTCTCTGGTTGCCTTCTCATACCATGCCTATTTAACCAAAGTCAGTGATGTGCCTTTCTCTATAAAAAAAAACAGTATGTGTCTGTTTCTTTCCTGTCACCTTTGCTAAATTACCTGCCCACTGTCTGAGTTTCTTGACAATGGCCTTCCCCTTATCGTCAAGCTTTTCAATCCCTCACTCATAGTCAGAAGCTGACTCTTAAGTCTTGAGAATCTGTTCCTCATCAATGGTATTTGCTTTGTTGTCCAACCAGTGCTCATCTGCTGCTGAAATAGTTTCCTTCCAAGCTAGCTTTCCATCTAGCTCATCCTTCTGAACCTGGATTGTTTTCTTAACTTTAGGGGGACCATTTTTAAGAATCTCAAGAGGCTTTAAAGTCATATGAAGTAAGAATTTTGAGGTGAAAATGTGAATAAGTTGGTTCCAACTAGTTACAGTGGCACAGCACCAGCCAGTGAACTAATTACTTGACCAGAACTAGTCTTATATACCAGTCAAACCTATGGGTTTTGTCAGCGGAGGCCTATGGGTTATGGTAGGCCCCAGGAAGCTCAAGCCATTTCTTGTCCAAAAATAGCAGATTTGAGGGCCCAAAATTCAGCCAATCTTTGTCTCGGAATAGCAGATTTGAGGTGATTTGGATAGCAGGTTTGTCCACAAATAGCGGATTTGAGAGTGCAACTGAGCAGAATTTTTTTGAAGTGCCATAAAATGTTACTGGAGGTGAGGATCTCATTACTGGCAATAAATAGAGGGAAGCAGGCTTCATCTGCAATCAGGTTCAAGGGCTGTCTTTCAACAGTCTTGTGTCATCAAATAATAAATTCACAGGAAGCTTCCTTTTTAGGGAATGTCACATGACCCTTGTCCAAGATGGCAGATTTGAGGCCCAAAAGATAGCAGATTTGAGGTCCATTTTGGTGACTTTTTGTGGACAAGAGATGGGGTGAGCTTCTGGGGGCCTGCTATGGTATGCATTTTGCTGCCCACCAAGTTGGTGGACAGCCTGAGCTATGGTATAGAAGAGGTTGTGGGGTATCTGGGGTATGGATTACTGTGCCATTTCATTCAATTCAGCAGTCATGTGTCACACGGCCTCCCAAAATGCTGTCACAGTTGTCACAGCAATTTTCATGGTGTGCTGAATTCATTTTGGCAATCATGTCACTGATATATAAATTTTTCGTCGTCACTAAACAGCCAAAATTTTGGGCAAGTCACGGCAACCTTGGGGGGTTGCCGAAACCAAAATTTCGGCAGGTCTGTCACGTGTCACGGGCCCTGCCGAATTAATTGAAATGGGACAGTATGAGGAGTCCGACTGAACGAAGTTTCGAAATCGTGGTTGTATGTGTTGTACCACGACCTCCACAGCACAGACCTCTAACAATTTTCTCGCAACTAGATGTCCGAACGCAACATCCAACAAGGTCTGCAATCTCCTGCGCTGAGAGATCATGTTGCTCATCATGCCAAACGATGATCTGCGTGCGCATCTCATCCGATACCTGAGGCGCCATGAGAGCTGAGCGCTGATGCGTGACAATCCAGCAGGGTTCGTAACGAACATACAAAACCAAACATGGTTTTCTCGATTTCGTGTAAAGTAGCGGGAATAAGACCTTTCGCCAATGACTTGCTATAAAGGCATGACTTTTTATTCCGGCGGGCATAACCATTCCTCATTACATATACTTACCTTGTTGTACAGGGCAGTATCCCCTTTCGTCCTGGAGTCAACGGCACCCACCATAACAACTTTGTTCCAAATCTAGGTTAGCGACTCGGATGCCATCTGCGGTGGGGGAGCTGGCTAATTACAAAATACACAGCGGGGTGAGTCTTTTCCATTTCAACTTCATCTCAACCATCTTAACAACCCAAGTCACTGCAGCTGTTAGCACTGAAAGTTCCGCCATGTCCAGCAGCACCACGACCACTGCCAGTGGATCCATGCTAACTTCAAGTTCAATCCAAGTGATGGCAGCTGTTAGCACCGAAAGTTCCACCACACTTACCAATGCCACGACTGGCGGGTTCACTACCACTGGATCCATACTCACCCAGCCAACTCTCACCCAAACTCCCAGCCCGAGCGAAGTTGAGAAGTTGGAGCTGGATACAAGGACCATCGCCGGCGGCATAGCAGGTGTTGCTGCGCTCTTCGTTTTGGGCTTGGTGTTCCTGTGGTTTCGCCGCAGGAGGAGGGAGAAAGCGACATTGAACCAATATTCGCAAGGTGCGGACGAATATTTAGCGGCACATGATATGCTGTTAAGCCGCCCTATGCCACCGGGTCACGTAGTTAACAGCCGGCGACTCCACTTGAGATAGTTGAGGACTTCTCGAATACGGTCTCTGTAGCGGTCTTGTGGCTCACACCTAATTCCCCCTTCGTAAATCTGTCGTCATACTCTCCTTTAGTCCTTCGATTTCCTACTAGACTCCCTGTATTACTAGTGATATTTTTACAAATGCTCTTACTCATGAATCATTACTTAGACACCTAAGACCCGCCCTCCTGTAGACGATTTCTTGGCTTTAACAAAGATTGCTTAACGAGTCTATTTGAACTTGAAGCTTGAAGCTTTGTCGTTACTGTGACTTACAACCACTGGCAGAGTCATCGATTGCTATGATGCCGTAGAGAGCTTTGATATAATGGATATCTTGCCTTCCTCTTGGTCACCTCGAGTGCCCATGGATGCTGTTTCTTTTCCATTTGTTATTATAGATTGGGTATACCGTACAATGCAGCTCTGAGCTGACCGCCAAGCCCCCAAGTGCCCACGAGGTACCAAGTCAGGACGTCGACAACGCTGCGGCCTCTCTAACATTGTTCAGCTTTTATACTTAAAGTAGACGTGTCCTGAGGTTCGCCCTTTTGTTGTTGAGAAAATCGTATCATTAGATGGGATGTGTAAAACAACAAATTTTTGAGAGATACGAACATGTGTGAGGACTAAGTGACGCCGACCGACCAGCTTTTCAATTCTCCTTGGCCTTAACCCTCCTCCCCACCCTACACACCTCAACCATCAAACACAAATCCCCATAAGCATACCCGACACTCCCATGATTCCCATACGTCGCGAACGCACTCTTCACTCTCGAGTACTTCGTGAGTGGGGTTACCCAGTACACTTTTCGAGGGTTGACGGGGCGACCCGTTGAGTCCTTGAATGGTTTTACCTATAAGTTACCAATGAGTTGAGGAAGGTCACTAAGAAAGGGGAAACTTGGGTTAAAAAGTACCTTTTCGTCTGGTTTGCAGAGGATAACGCCCCCGGATGATGCCACGGATACTTTAAGCGGATCGTCGTCTTCAAAGACAGACTCGGGGTACTGGTTCGCGTCGTCCAGGAGTATCCGCCTCGTTCCAGAACCTTCTTCCCCCTCCTCATCAGAGTCCTCTTCCTCCTCGTCATAAGACATCACCGCTTCTCCAACCACCACTCCTTCACCCCAATCCTCCTCCTCCTCATCATCATCATAAACCAACTTGAGTTGCGCATTCATATTCAACTCATCCGCCACCCTCTTAATTACCGCGTCGCTCCCTTTCAGTGCGCCCACCAAGCTCCCAAGGTCGCTCGACTCAGCTTTGATAGGATATTGGTACCGCAGGCCGAAGCCCAGGTATCCGCCGTCTGGAAGGAAGTCGAGGTTTTCGAGAAGAGCGGCAAGTGTTTGTCGGAGCTTCGCTTCCTCCTCAGTGACGCCATCACCGCGTAAAGGCCCAGTGGGTAGAGGTGGATCGTCGTAGTATAAGTTGTACGTCAAAGAAACGCGATACCCAGAGGTGATGGGGGATAGTTCGTGTTCGACGGCGTTGTAGAACGCGATGTATTTGACTGAGGGGGTGGTGGAAGGGGTGGATGAGTCGAACGTACATTCGTTGTCTTTGCGCCGGAGGTGGAGGGTGCCGCCTTCGTGCGTAGTAGGGAACACGACGATGAGTATGCCAAATGTGTTTGGTGCGGGGTTGTATTCGTCTGGCTTGACGAACGATCCGGGGCCTCAACAACAAAGTGAACCTATCGTAAATCTGGGTTGCACCCAAACCGAAATTACTCACCATGAACATTCAACTCACGTAACTCCGCCCTGACTCTCTCCAAAGGAACAAACCCACCTTTCGCGAGCTTGGAGCGTACATGTTCCACTATCCCCGCGTCGAGCACGTCGAAGCGGGTTGAAAAGTTCGGGTTATCAAGTTTCCATGCTTTTGGATGTGCATCATTATCCTTCAAGACTGGGTCGCATGCCTCGAGGAGGGCTTGCAGCTTTGGTGTGGTGGGGTTGGAAAGGTCGATCCATCTGAGGGCATCGCCAAGGATAAGTGAAATAAAAGTAGGAAAGAAAAGAAAAAAGGCGGACCCTGCGACGTCGTCTTTCTCTCCACGAAAGAAGAGGAGACCCGCGTTTTCAGATAGCGGGTACGTGCCTGTGCAGAAAGGTTTCTTGTTTGAGATGGCCTCGCGTACAGCTGCGATGCTGTCGAGGATTGTTGACATCCTGCGAAGGGAGGTCTGGCGGAAACAGGTCTCAGACCCAAAAATAGTTGCACTGAACGAACTGTAGTGGGTTTTGGATTTGCCAAGATCTTTCGTCACTACAGGTCTGTTGTGTAGGCTCAAACAACGTTACCCCTCGAGCGCTTGAGAGGTGCGGGCTCTTGGCCAGAGGGCCGAGGGCCGAGGCGTCTGGGCATCATCTCATCGTGCATTCAACCTGGATGGTGACGTTCTTTTTCGCCTAGGCATGTCGGTCCGATCTCGATATGTAATTGGATTGGGCCATAGGCATTGAGTTCGTAATTGAAAGGGCGTGGTGGAGGTCATTTCTGATTTGGTCAACGATAACTTTTGTGAAGAATATTTCGAACTGTTGTGCGTGACTTTTCCTTTCGCCATCATCATTTCTCGTTCTCATTGTACGATCTGCCTCTGCGTACATTCTTTACATTTCGCGGCTCTCAGACGATGACTATAGGACCTTATACACCCCTCAGTGATCACAAGTAAGTTTTCGCCATTCTATGTCCCAACTCTGGTGATAATGGCCGCCCGCCGATTACAGCCATAAACATCCTCTATTTATGTAAGTCTACGCTGCAACGCGGGGGCCAATCGGTCCTGGAAGCCCTAGCGGCTCTACTTTTGCGTTTTATTCAACCCCCAGCTCCCGTCAGACGAGCAGAAACCCCGTCCCATCGCTTTTGCATGCGTCCCGACGTTTTACTCAACTTTTGATCCTACGGCGATTCGAAGCTCTTTGTTGAACGGTGCATTCTTTGGCGGATATTGATGACGCTGGTACATACTCTATGCTCTCAAAGGGGTACAGGTTCAATGCCCCTGTAGAAACGAAGACAGACGACCACAAGCCCAAACTTTGAAGGGGCATCCCTGGAATCCAACTACGTTCCCCAACCAACGACAACTGCGGCGTCTGTCTCAGATACGCCATCGCTGTCATCTCCAAACCCGGGAGCGAGGTTTTCGTCAGTGGGATGGGAGGCACGATTTGCGTGAAAGACGTTCGTGCTGGGCACTAGGATTGTCCTTGAGAGGGCTGGTTCTTTTGGCTGAGAGCAGGCTGTTTCTCCAATGTTCAGAGGAGGTGCAGAGGGACGATGACGGATTGGAGACCACTGGGTCGTTGTGGATGCATAGGTCTTTTCTTTCTTGCCTTTTGCAAGACGCGCCACTGACCTTTGTATATGCTTAGGATCTACCAAGTGAAGCGGTGCTCCTTTGGTGGTGTACACCGATCCACTTTTCGACTCCTCCTACAAGGTAGGCAAAAACCTCAACTTTTACCACTACTTCTTCCCTTCTCTTATTTGACGCTAGGAACCTTTATCGTGGTTACCATTGCAGCTACTCACAAGACGCGAAAGGCCTACAGAGTGGTTTTGAAGCATTGCTCGATTCCGAGATCCATACATATGCTGTCAATGCTTGACTTGAGATGGCCAGAAGGACCGATTGGGAATTGGATCAAGGGGATCGGGGTGGCGTTTAAGAGTTATGGTTGCCTGGGTGCGAAGGTTTTTTTTTCCTGGGTAAGTATGTCCCGATGCCTTCCTGGTTTTTTTATCGTCTGACGTTCTCTCGTGCAGCCGCTGCCACCTTCGCCTATGTTGAGCTATGAGCCCAAATTCGACCATCCATCCTGTACCGTCTACCTGAAACTAACGAAGATCGTCGACACCTTGTGCTGTGGAGATCCGGTTTATTGGGTGAGTCTCTCGGGGTATCCCTTGACGATACCAATCACACATTCCTTTCACAGAATGACTATCTTACCAGTGCTCACGAAGAGCCTTCGGATTCTTTGCGCCTTTTGACTCCCAATATCCTCTCACTTCCCGTGTCACGAGCAGACGGATCATTGTCCTCACCTCACTATGTAGGTCATCCCCGCCGACAACTTCCTTAACCTGTGGTTCGCCTTTTTTAGTTGCTCCAGTAATCTCGTCTTACTCATGAGTGAATCTCAGGACGTCGTCATCGTCTATGCTCTCATCCACCCTTTCCATTTGTAACGTGCTCGGTGGAAGTCGGTTGAACTTGGGGTTTAGAGTTTCTTTGGGATGTCGCGCGACAAGCCACTGGAGGTCGCATGGATCACAACTTATTATGTATAACATGCACAGGACGGCCCACCGATGTATAACATATTGCGTTGCGTATAACTTCCGTGCTATATACAAAACATTCCCTCCTTCAAAATCAATGAGATATGCGCGACAGGTTCTGGATGAAGACCATGGCTTGGAATCGGGCTTAGCTTGACATGGGGATTCCATTGATTCTCGTCGGGTATCGGACGTGTGGCTGGGTTCTGCCTCTCGGTATAAGTCGTGATTAGTCCTTGAAGTCGCAGAGATTAGACATGAACGCCGGTGAAGTCTAGCTGCAAGTGGAAGAATGTAGTGGCCCGGAATCGCCGCGCTTGGAGGTACCTGTACATACGTTGAATTTCAGTGAAGATTCGGAGGTAACAGGGAACAGAGAAGACTCAATGAATCTGGGCTTCTTTTCTCCACGCGGCTCCTTACTGACATTGAGTTCGCATCCACAAAGCGCTCCATAGGCCACCAAAGAGAGGAAAGAATCGAATTTGAGTAAGACATGGCCGCAACAAGTTCTAAATAATGGGCAGGAAGAGGACCTTGGGCTGTGTGTGCGCGTGCATTTGCCCGTCATAACCATAATGATGAAAGTTGGGTGTTTCGGTTGAAAGATATGACGGAATCGTACGCAGGAAACGGTGGTCTCTTGCGCTAGGAAGCTCCGTTCATGTGTTTCCTCTGGCAGTTTTGTTCGACTTGACGCATGCATGCCAAGACACAGAGACCTGGTCGAGGAGTTGTTAGTCGACCATTTCTTCGAGGGGTCATAGGTGTAACGTACCTTCCAACTGACAGTCGTTGTAAAAAACTATCCAGCACAGTAGCGGTTGCACGGAATCAGCTGGGAATTGAAAAACTTGGAGATAACCCGTAACCAGAAAGGAGATAGGGGGGCTATTGGTTTGAATCATCGGAAATATAGGAGCAGAAGAGGGAGGAAGGCAACTACTAAGATCGACAAAGGCAAGAAGGCAGCTTCCCTTCGTTCAAGCTGTCGTGACCTGAGGACGCGTTGTACGTCGATGAAGGCGTGGTCTATAGCTGCAGTCGATTAGCAGAAGGAGAGACAGAGGGGACAGAGAGAAAACGCACCAATCTATCCAGCTCCATGTACAGCACCTTTGCGCGCAGAAGCTCATGATTAGTATTCAGCCTTCTCGTCGCTCGGTGAGGCCATGAAAGGCCGCGCACTTAGAGAAGGGTTGAGTCCTATGCATCATGGTGTTGGGAAGGCGTGTGCTGGTGGACCGTACAGACCCAGTATTTGTGGTCACATGACCACAACACACCTCACTTCAGCAGTGTTACAATTGACGCTCTAACCATTCCTGTTAGCAACCATCATCATCATGAATGCAAAGACGACTATTGGTACCAACGATATGAACAACAACAATAATATGAGCTTGAATCGCGTGGGAAACGACCTTCTGCAAGCGATCAGCACCGGCGGCCTTTCTGCACTCGGGGCCGTCGCTGCGTCTGGCGACACCTTTCCACCTCTGAAGGTGGCTGTCATTGAGGCATTGGCCATCATAAGAATTGTTAAGGTGTGTGTCCTTACCTCAAACATTCTGTCGCATCTACCTATGTGATGGCCGCAGAAGTTCAATATGAATAAGAAGGATTGGGCCGCTTTTTCTGGGAGTCTCATTCAGAAGGTTGAGGAGATTGTTCAGGCAACCTGTCAATACAATAAGGGACAGGTCCCATCAACTTTACAATCCAATTTTGAGGACCTGAAAGGGTGTGTGGCTTTGATAGTGTTTTGTGGATACCTCTTTGATTGAAGTCTTGCACTAGCATTTTGGAGCATATGAAGGAAGATGTGATGAAGATCCAACAACAGACCCCATGGAAGAGATTAGCCAATTTTAGAAAAGATCCAGAACATATTGAGGGATTCCAGGCTAAGCTAAATGCACTTGTGAGGATCATAATGTTGATATATATTAAGTGTTCAAAATTATCTCATTAATTTGATTATTCAGGCCAACTTTCAGGCGTTTCTCAGGGTTGACATTGGGGGAAGTTCTGAAAAAGCAAGTGAGTGAAGTTGGAAATATTTAACTTGATATATTATTTCTTAACTTGTACATACTACAGATCCCAAGAGGGATGCTTGGAAAGACCCCATATTGACTGAGCCCAACAAAGATGATAAGTCTATTGAGAGGAGGAATGCTGGTGAACAGCTCATGACTATGGGAGATGGTATGTATAATTTTTTCTAATACTATTTCTTGATGACATTTAATTGTTTTCATCCAGTGCCTCAAGTAAATGTACTTACTCATGCACATCATGTTCACTTGAGTAATACAGTTATTAATGCTGCAAATACTGTAAGTAATTGCTTATTTTAAGTTCTTCAATTGACCATTAGCATACTATAGATCAATATCAATGACAACAGGGAACTTGAAGCCAAGATAGCAGATGTAGTGGAACAGTCAAATGTAAGTTATATAAAATGGGTAAAATCTATGACTAACTTATATGACCAATAAACAATTCAGATAGAAAAATGGCTGCATGTGCTCAAAGCTCCATCACATGGCAAAGTAAGAGAGAGATGCATGCCAGGAACTTGGGAGGATGTGCTCACTCTTATCAAAGCATGGCTTGATGATCTGAGTGAGCCTAATATTTTCTGGCTTTCTGGCAGTCCTGGCTCTGGAAAGACAACAATTGCATCAACTGTGGTTGCTGATTTTCACTGTTTCTCTGGGAAATTCTTTTTTCATCGTGATGAGGTTGAGCTTCGGGATCCAGACAACTTATGGAGACGTATTGCTTTGGACCTTGCTTTGGGATCCAATAATCTCAGAAAGTCTATAGCTCAGGAACTGGGGACTCAGAAAGCTAATATCAGAGGTCTTGATATTTCTATGCAATTTAAGCACCTTATTGCCAAGCCACTATGGGAGGTTTTTACAACCTCTGTGGAGCCTCTTCTTATTGTTGTTGATGCCCTTGATGAGTGTGATTCATATGAGAAACTCTTGCCTTCATTGACAGCCTGGTCTCACCTCCCTAAATCTTTGAAGCTCCTCATCACAAGTCGTCGTTACAGTAATATTCAGAGTTCACTAGGCTCTATTAGTGTTTATTGTGATATACATACTGGACATGAGATCTCTACTCAAGCTGCTAATGACCTTGAAAAATACTTTGTTGCAAGATTTTCTGAGGTACTTGGGTTGCCTCTAAAGTGGCCAGATCCAGCCCAAGTATCATTTCTTATAAGAAAAGCTGCTGGGCTGTTTATCTGGGCTAAATCTGCAACAGATTTTGTTCTGCATAAGGGAGGTGATCCTGAAGAGAGGCTAAATATTATTTTTGCTGGTTCTGGGGAAGGAATTGATGCTGTTGACAGTTTGTATCATCAGGTCATTTCTGTTGCTGTGCAAGGTCTTAGAGAATCAGAGAAAACCAGTTTAAGATTGGTTCTGGGTTCAATTGTCATTGTAAAGAACCCACTTCGCATCCAAGATGTAAAAGAGCTCCTGGGAGTGAAGGATACATTTCTGAATTCAATAATTAATCAACTTAGCCCAATTCTATCCATCAGTGATGCAAACTATTTGCGTGTTTGCCACCAGTCAGTTACTGATTTTCTGCTGGATCCCAAGAGATCCAAAGATTTTTGGATTGACAGTCAGCTGCACAGTCTTTATTTTTCTGGCTATTGCCTGAAATTTATGAACAGAAAACTAAAATTTAACTTCTTTGATCTGAAAACGTCCTACATTCTAAACAAAAACATACCAGAGCTAGATGACCATGTTCAGAGTGTGAAATCTACAGCTTTGAATCATGCATGCTACTTCTGGGCCAGCTATTTACAAAAGGACTGTGATAAAATGTTACAGCTGGAAATACAAGCTGCAGTGGAGGAATTTTTGATGGACCATCTTTTACACTGGCTTGAAGTGATGAGTCTGATGGGAACAGTGAATCATGCTGCTCAACTATTGTTGTTAGCTGCCAGTTGGAGTAAAGTAAGTCATGCACATAAAAAAATTGTTATTATGCTAAGACAAAGAAAAAAAACAGGTTTTGAAGCCCAGTTTATCAGATTTTGCAAATGATGCAAATAGATTTGTAATGGAATTTCTGGAACCGATAACTCTTGCAGCACCACATATATATTTGTCAGCACTACCATTTTCTCCTCAAATTTCAAAAGTCTCTATGCATTTTATTAAACAATTTCAAAGGACACTGACTGTGAAGATGGGTCAAATGGAACATTGGTCAGAGAAATGTTTTCTCAAACTTGCAGACCACAATGATCAAGTTGCTTCTGTTGCATTCTCTCCTGGTGGCAGGCACATTGTCTCTGGATCTTATGACAAAACAATCAGAGTTTGGGATGCTCAGACAGGCCAGGGTGTCATTGAACCTATCAAGGGCCATGATGATTGGGTTACTTCAGTTTCATTTTCTCCTGATAACAGGCACATTGTTTCTGGATCTCGTGACAAGACAGTCAGAGTGTGGGATGCTCAAACAGGTCAGAGTGTCATGGATCCTCTCCAAGGCCATGATGATTCAGTTAATTCAGTTGCATTTTCTCCTGATGGCAGGCACATTGT
>KN838573.1:36571-74553 GCA_000827195.1 Laccaria amethystina LaAM-08-1 | reverse complement strand
AGAGAAGTACTTTATTTTTAAGTGTCTTACTGTGGCAGAAAAGTCCTAAATTCTAATTTCGAAGCACTATCAATTTTTTCTTTGCCTGCAGCACCCCATTACTATTCAAAATAATTCCCCTCAGCCATCTTGAGGGCTTAAATGTCACTCTCTTAATTTTGTAGCCTGCAGGCCTTGTAACCATCTAACAGTAACTGGCATGAGGGATGCCAGAATTATTCATTCAGACCTAAAGCTATTTAAAAGAACATGTGGTTTCCCCTCAGGCTTTTTCTACTCATATTTTACTTTGTTACTCCTGCACATTTCATTCCTAATGTACCTATGGCATCCCCAAGCTATCACAAGAGTTGTACTTGGGATTGTATCACTAGACTTTTCTTCTTTATTCGTACTCATGCTTGCCACTCTATGACTTACAAATTCACCCATTCCTATTTAAAGAGTGTCATGTGCCCTATCTACAATTTTTGCAAGCCTGCGGCGCCTCCAATCTACAAAGGAGTTGCAACGGGGCAGAGTGGATGTGTCACAGAGTGACCTCGGCGTGTGAATGATGGCTTATGTCTGTTTTTGGACGACCTTATGTCTGTTTTTGGTCATGTCCAAAAGCGGGCATAAATTATGTCCAAATATGGACATAAGGTGTCCCAGACACGGCACCAGAGCCGGGAAAACAGCACCTGCCAAATAGCTGCGGGTAGTGGTTTGGCTAGCTCCAAATGTAAATAAAACCACTGAGCGGAGCGTTGCGGAAATTGGTCTATCGATACCTCGTTAGCTGTAACCAGTCCGCATCAATTCTGGTATAAAGAAAAGGGGACCTATGATAGCCGAAATTATTGGTGGTCTCTGGTTGTCCACGACTGTAGGCTCATGACCAGCCTGTATAATGAGAACTTCAGCGGATTTGAGCCGAGCTGCGGCAACACTAAAAATATCCCTCCCTACAACTTCGCCTCCCTATCCTTTTCCGCAGCCTCCAACATAGCTTTCACCTCGCTCGCTGCCTCTGCCAAGTAATGCTTTAACACCTTCGTGTCCCTCTTCAACGACGTGATCGTCCACCGGATGTAGTCGTCCCCTAGCGAGTATGAGAGGCCGTACCCGTCAGGGACCACTGGATTTGAAATTATGTTGTCAGCTTGACATTCGACACCTGACGGAAGGAAGAAAAAAACACGGAGGGAGGGGAAAACGCAAAGTGAAACGAAAGTAAAAAGCACAAAAAAAGAAGAAAAAAAGAAAGAAAATTCACCTTCCCCATACCCCCACCCATCAAAGTAACGCGAACTCAACTGACTCGTACTCAACTCCCAATGACTCGACCTCCCATACGCCGGGTCCTTATAAATCCCAGGCAACTCCTCATCCGCCCTCACCAACTTCTTCAACCCAAACAAATGCCTGTCTACCCCGTGACCATCAGCTGCCCAGGCAGAGTACTGCATATGCCTAGCTGCAGCTTTCCCGAACAGGACTTTCAGTTCCCGTGCCGAGGAAGGGGAAGGGGAAAGCATGGCCTCTGCCCAGGTTTTCGACTCTTTGCTAGCGCTTCTGATAACCTCCGTCCTGCCACGTTTAAATTTACGCGTTTGTGCACTTTCGTACGTCACGCCGGGGCGCCCGAACATTTTGTGGAAGGCGAGTTGTTTGATGAGTTGCGCACCGGCGTCTGGGGAGAATTTGTGTTTCTTTAAGAAGTTCTTCCCGAACCCTTCGTAGTGTAGGACGTGGAGGTCGTGTGCGCTCACCAAGTCGTCGAACCGTTTCTCAGAGGCGCGAATGAGGGATTTGATGGGGTCGTTGAGGGTGAATTGGAGCTCGGAGACAGGGGGGAGGGAGGTGATGTCGATAGGGACGGAAGGGGGAGCGAGGGGAACTTTGTTAGACGCGATGGAGGCGAGCACGAATTCGTTCATCCGTAATGTGGGTGTCCCGTCCATACAGGAGTGTTCGCCTAGGAATCCGGAGCGGCCGTTCTCGTACACGATCACTGCCCATCCACCTCAGGAAGACGAGGGAGAAGAGAGAGAGGGAAACTTACGCTGGTGTTTATCATACCACCTATTCCTGCCATTACCCACCCACGTTTCCCAGCTGATATCGTCCCGCGTAACAGGCTTCGAGTCGTCCAGTGCCACCACGATCATTGCGCTCTCGATTTTCTGGAGAAGTTCCGCGTTCTTTGGAGACGCAGCCATGAGAGCGGAACGCGCGTCGGTCCATAGGTCCCTATTGTCTGATGTTAGGGCGCCGATTGGGAAAGAGGATGGAGTTGGCCCTGCAAGAGAGATGATGTGGTTGAATTGTCTGTAAAAAAAGATTTAGCGGAAAATCACATGTCAAAAGAGAGGGCAGCGTACGCTTCAAACTCGGAGTAGGATAATTCTTCGCCGTTGGGGTGCGCGAGGGGTAAGACGAAAAAGCGGTTCTTTCGGATGACGACGATGTGGTTGTTTGCGGCGGGGTTGAACTTTGCCGCAGTGTCCGATGGTTTAGCGGGGTATCGTGAGGCGTGGAAGAGCCATTTATACGAAGACATGCATAGCGGTGCGCCTCGTACTTTTTCAGGTTCCAGTCGTCCGCTTTTCTCCTGTCATTACTATAGGAATGTCCAGAGAAAAGAAGCGCATACCTCTCGGTAAGTTCCCGGAAAGGCAACATGGCCTTGATTAGGCTCGCTGCCCTCTTCGCTTGGTCCCTCGTACGATCATCTATATGCACGAAGAAGTAGCTCACGAATACTACCACTGGGTCGCGATACGCCATATACGCCACCTCGTCCCACCACTCGCTAAGCCAATTCTGCACCCCTGGCGTAGCTGCCCTTTCTTGTAGACGACGCTGCAGCTCCGCAGCCTGTGGGGAGGCGAGGAATTGGGAGACGGAGGATTGGGTGGTGGTATATTCGGAGGGCGTTAGGAGGGGTTGGACTGTTTCGAGATATTTTGCGCATGTGGATTGGAGTGTTGGGACGGGGAGGGAGGGGAGGGAGGATTGGTATCGGAGCATTGGAGGGGCGGTGGCGTCGATGGCGTAGCCTAGTGGAGGGTCCTGCGGTGCGGTAGTGGTGGAGGAATGGCGCGGTTTGGACATGATGGTTGTGGTGGTTCCCGCGGAACGCTGGTGAATGGGTTGTCAGTTGATTTACGGAAGAAAATTTGAGGAGGCGTACGATCATCCGCTTCGCCGTAAGTCTGAGCATCGGCAGAGGGAAGCTTTGAAAGGACATAGGACAAGAGTGTGTCCTGTATTAGTAAGTGAGGCAATTAGGAGTGGATATATGGAGAGAAAAATCCGTAGTAGGTCGTCTAGTCTATGTCGTATAACCCAATAAGCAGGAACCTTGAAGCTTGAAGAGGCAACGATTTTATTCCCGATCATCGACCGGCTCCGGCGTTTCTACTTCCCCAGTGCACCTTGCACGTGTTTAACTTTCAGAATCCGACGCCTTCACACCCAAGGCCCGACGTTCTTCCACTACGTGTAGCGTTGGCGGGAACTCCACGGCAGGATTTTAATTTCCGACGAACTCAATTCCCTCATTTAATTTGCAGGATCTTCCAAATACTCAAGTACCGTATCTGAAAATCCTGCCGTGGAGTTCTCGCCAACCTTACTACGTGCGATGGCCCATGGGCATCTTCTCTAATCTAGGCTGCAGCTCCGCGAACCAATGGAAGACTACGGCCTTAAACACTTCAAAACACTTGGATATTTGTTCTGTCAATGACGTGTCCTGGTCCTGGGACGTTATGTCGGCCTAGGCCGTCTCTCTGAGTGGTTCAGCCGCCAGCATCGCCTGCACGGATTCCTGGTCTACGTTGCTAACGATGGCATGAGGTTTCATCAGGGCCGACCGTTCCGGAGCGATCGCCTCACAGCTGTTCAACTGTCAACAGGAGCCTCAAATCTTTTCCGAATTTCTCTGGCGATTTGCTCATCTCACCCCTAGACAACACGGACGTGACCCAACTGTCCGCTCTGCTACGCCAGACGAAGAACGCCTCGCCCATCTTCACTTGCAATCTTGGGAGCCTAAAAAGGAACGACCCATCGTTGTACTACAAGTACCAGACCAGCCTGAGGACGAAGATGAGGACGAAGGTGGATCTGAGGCCGAGCTTGATGGGCCTAAGGACGATAATGCTGGATTCCGTGAGGTCATCGCTTGGGGAGCAATGGGTGATGCGGATTCGCTCACTGGTAGAGCAACACGTGCTTAGCCAGTTTATGACCTCAAGCTCCAGAAAGTGGTTTTCTTCAAGGATTCTTGGCGTTCCCTTATGCCGGGGATGGAGAAAGAGTCAAAGATTTTATCAGAACTGAATAAGGCGGGGGTGCGCAACGTTCCGGAGCTCATCTGCGGCAACGACATCGACGATCACCTCACACGTACCCACAACTTTATGTTAGAAGCTTGGAATGCGGGAGGGACAGCGATTACCCCTCGCGCTCAACTTGAAGATTTATTGGCACACAGTACTTCATCAAAGCAATTTGTGCAAGCCATTTATCGCACATTTGTTGGTACGTACTCTATCGAGTCCCCTTGCAATAGTTCAGGCCCGACATAATTGACAGCTCATCAGGATCCATACGAGAAGTGTGGAATACTTCACCGCGACGTTGGTGGGAATAACGTCATGATGAAGCATGATGGCGGTGGGATCGTCAACGACTGGGATCAGGGCAGGAGAGTTGCTGATATGGCCAATGGTCCTTGGCAATTGTTTCGTTCGGTAAGTAAGGTTTACCACTTACCACTCTCTGAATATCGCGCTAACTTCAGTTCCTGGACAAATAGGGCACCGTGTGCTTTGTGTCAATTCTGCTCCTCGAAAAGCCGGGCAAGCTTTAAGACCTACAGGACGATATCGAGTCCTTCGTCTACGTCTCACGCCATTCGATATATGAATCATAATGGGACCGATCAAGTCCCTACCATCATGGAGGGGATGTTCGACGACTACAAAATAGATCCTCACGGCAATTGTAAGGGAGGGGCTGAAAAGGGACTTCTCCCCGACGATTGGATGTACCTTGGGCTTGATTTTGCTTCTTGGGTAACTCGCCCTTACGTCGTTGGCTTATATATGCACTTGGGGCTACAGAGTGGCTTTCCTATGCGACGAGGCGTATCGTGCTCCCCGCCGTTCCTAGTCTTTCTTACATAACACTTGACATTCCTCATGTACTCGCATAACATTTGACATTTTTCATGTACAATAGCCACATTGTACACTATACACACCAATAATGACAACATGGAAATGAAAAGGAAACTTGCCTGGATCATTCAAAAAGCAGAATACCCCGTTCAACACATTGAGGAAGCCTGGAAGACAGCAAGGCAGCCAATGCATCCCTTTTTACAGCACCCCGTACCCGAAATTTGACCATCCTTACATTCGCGTAGATTGGGGTTGCAAAAACCCTATCCAAAAAATCCCAGTCAATGGTGTGCACGTCGAGCTCTGCAACCTTTCCAAGGGTGACTTCCATAACGACTTCTTGTAAATTGAACGACGTAATTGAGACAAGGGTCCTGACACCGCGATGGGTGGCGCCTGAGCTAGCTTGCACGAAATCCTTGATGTGAATGGAGCGAAGGTGAGTCAACTGGCTCACACTTGAACAAGTTCCGCCGCCAACACGTTTCCTAAACTCAGCGCTGATTCGAAAGCTTGAGTTATCTTTGGAATCGAGTGGGGTGGGAGCTGTCTGAGAAGTGTTCGCATCAAAGACGAAATTATCTGAGCACCTGTGTCCGTTCTCTTCACACCTGAACGACATCTTGAGAGTATGCAGCCTGTGGCCAAGGAACACTATGTACCTGGCCACTTCTAATATGTCTGATTCGCCAATAGGACCGATGTCTAGATGGTCGATAATGGGAATGGGTGTTTGAGCGTGGAGCCAAGCGAGGAATTTCCGCAGGGGGCAGGCTTGCAACCGCAACTCTTTTACAGATGGGGGAAGATATTTAACGATCGTGGAAGAACGTTTAGTATCCCCCCAATTAACTCCCTCCAAATCGACAGAGCGTAGGAGGGGGAGGTCACAGATAATGTCCACCACGTCGCCAAATGTTTCGAACACGATATCCCTTAAATGCAGGCTTGTGAGAGTAAGCCGAAGGTTGGAAAAGAGATTGGCTCGAGAGGTGGGGGGCAGGCTAACCCAATCGACGTTCTCGAGACGCAGAATGGTGACGGATGTAAATACCTCGAGGAACGGTACCAACCGACGTAGCCACCGGCGATCTATGTGTTCTGGAACAAGTTGGAGGCGCTTGACATGCGGGGGAATGGTAGAAAGTGAGCTGATGATGAGTGATGCGAAGGAATCGACGTTTTGATGATTGAGGGCTACCACTTGAAAAAGGTATTCCCGACTAGAGAAGAGCCATGCTTTACAAACAAGGCTACAACATAATAGAGCGGAGGCGTCGCTATGTAAGTAGCCGATGATATAATTGGAAATTTCCTGGGGAATGCAAACAGATTGACGAGTCATTCGAGGCATGGTATGGTGGAGCGATGCAGGTTGTGGTAGTACCAGGATATAGTGTTTTGACTTTTGTGTGGGCGGTCTTAAGTAAACAGAACGAGTATGAGCTTGTTTGTGGAATCAAGGGGTATTCAAAGATGAAGCTTGACAACTGTCATGCGTCCTATTTGCGTCCCTTCAAGGGAAGCAAATCACCTCCCGGGAAACGCCATGAGAACGGACTATGTGCGGACGTAAAAAAAAAATAGGCCCTATGATCTCCGCGAAGACGATTTGTCATTCTGGTGAGTAGCTGGAGACAGTCCGAATATCGGTGCGAGTTCAAATTACCTTGAAGCGACTCGATAGAGGTGGGGTTAAGACTGCCCCGATGCTGCGGACACATCGCATTAAGTAGTGTTTAGATCCGAAGGCTTGGAAAACAAGAGAACCACACCTGCTGCAATTCTGTTTGTTGTGGAGACTTGTACAACTTGCGGTGTAGGCGTTTTCGGGGACCCCGGTGCACCTTAAGTAAATAGGAACTATCACTGTGAACCGGCGGGGCTGGAGAGTGATAGCCCTATTCAAAAACCCTCTAAGCAGTGAAGAAAAAATGAGGTGGAAAGGCTGAGCCTCCCGCCGTCAAGGGTGCTGCTACTTGAGGGCAATTTATCCCATCGGTAGCACCCGTGAGGAGGAGATAGCCGATTTTGAACACCATATGTACGGCTGTGAGGAAGTCCTACCCAGACATAGCCTTTCCAGGGGGCCGAATCTCTCTGAGAGAGAGTAAGCAAAGAACTTGGAGTTCCGTGAAGTCGCATCAAGTCCTAGGGTATTTTCGGAATCGCCCAAACCAGAGAACGGTCAAAAATCTTCCAGTTTGAAAAAAGACCTTTGTTAGGTAGAACAGAAAGCCGTGGGTGCGAATAAATTTGATTCCAATGAGGCAACATGTCTCACGACTCGCGCTGTTGGTTGCCAACTTTCTTCAGGAAGCAACAGTCAAGGACACGTCAATGATCGTCAGCACCTCTCCACAATGACCAGCATATACATACTTCCGTAAAATATACATCTCCAAATTTTTTATGAACGTTTCCATCGTCCAAGGCTTTCTCGGAGTCTCCGGCTTTCTGCCAGCAGGTAATCTTGGTCACGTGGCTTCAATGACGCGTCGCACCTGTGCAGGGTTTCGTTAACCTTTGGTTAACCTTGCTTCTTACCGTATTAACACTCTCAGCGATACCCACAAGTCAGGCGGATGTCTACAACCGTTAAGCTTTATGTCTACGACCTCAGCAAGGGCATGGCTCGCCAGCTCTCGCGGCAGCTGACCGGACGACAGATAGATGGCATCTGGTAGGCTCCAATCTGCGCCAACTTTATCTCAAGTCCGTTTTGAAAGCGAAATGATCCAGGCATACGTCTGTCGTTATCTTTGGCAAAGAGATCTTTTATGGTCAAGGCATTAACACGACTTCTCCTGGGAGATCGCATGTAGGTCTTGGAATAAGTTTTTCAAACCATGACGCTGACCTTCAGGATGTAGCACGGCGCCCCTACGCAGGTTTTAGATATGGGAGAAACGTCAATAGATGAGGAGACGTTTACCGAATACTTGGAAGAGATGAGAAGCCATTATACTGCGGACAAAGTATGTCGTGTCTTTCTCTTCGTTAAGCTTACCCTAACTGTAACAGTACCACCTCTTAGGTATGTGGCGCAGTTTTGTAAACCTTCTGCAGAGGCGTAACGAGCTTTAGAATTTAATTGCAATTCATTTACAAATGATTGTATCGGGTTTCTTACCGGAGGCTCCATACCCTCCTACATTTCGGGTAACTTACCACCATCACTCGGCTTGCCTGTAAATATTGAACCCGGCTTGACAGATCTACCCACCGACTTCCTATCCACCCCATTCGGCCAGAGTCTTCGCCCAACAATAGACTCAATGTATCGACGCCCATCCCCCGGTGTCGCTGCCGCACCTGCCAACGCCCCTCCTAACCCAGAACTGGCAACTTCCATTCTACAAAGTGTCGCGGCGCAAGCCCAGTCAAACGGTGGTCCTTCATATCAGAACCGTCCCCCTCCTCTCCCTGCTACCCAGTCTCTTACATCTCCAATCCACGCTATAACGAATCCTCCTGCTTTCAGCGCGTTCCTCAAGAGCCATAGGGCGGCCGTTGCATTCTTCACAAGTCAAACCTGCCCCCCATGCAGAATGATTGAACCGGTTTTTGAACGTCTCTCTGAGGAAAAAGGATTACAGGAAGGGCGCAATGGTGCTGGTTTTGCAAAGGTCGATATTGATGTGGGAATGGGTCGGAATCTCGCAGCAGAGTACTCCGTTAGGGCTACTCCGACGTTCATGTTTTTCTTGGATGGGAAAAAGGTGTGTTGGGTGAAATATATTTAGTATGTTCTCTCACCAGCACGTTGCTAGATTGAGGAAATTAGGGGTGCAGACGCAAACGAACTGAGAGCCCAAGTCGATCTTTTGCTTTTCCAAGCATTTCCTCGTATGTTTTTCCTTACTTAAATTCCTGAGCTCCCTCCTCATTGATACGTAGCACACCCCCACACCAAGCTTTCACTTCCTGCCATTCAAGCTCTCGAGCTGAAGCCTATCTTATTCTCTCAAATCCCGCCCATTGATACAGTTATTTCAAAGCTGAATGCCTCGATCGACGCGTCGACGTGGCCCGCTTCCGCTACTCAATCTCAGGCTCAGGCTCAGGTTAAGCAAACTCTCGCCACGACAGTCACTCCATACCTCAAGGCTCGATTCGCAGTGCCTCCAAATGCACCCAAAGCCTCAGCTCGACCGCCTCCATCTGCAACTCCAACAATCTTGACTCCATGGGCCCAAGCAACCGCTTCCCTCGCCACCGCTCTCTCAATCGAAACGCTCTTTCCCCTCGTCGACACATGGCGGCTGGCACTTTTAGATCCAGCCGTTGGTGTGTGGATAGCGGCGACCCCGTCTTCCTCTGACCCTATCAGCCTGCTCCTTCCTCAAGCCAATTCCGCACTCCAGACTCCATCAAAGTCATCTCGGAACTACGTGCTCACCTTCCTGCGCCTCCTATGCAACGCGACGTCAAGTGTGCCTCTGGCGCAGAAGCTCCTGCAGTCCTCCATGCGACAGGACGTGACAGCGGTCCTGGTTCCGAGTTTGTTGCATGAGGACGTCCAGGTCCGCACGGCTGCTGCGAGTCTGGCGTTCAATGTTGCTGCGGTGCTCCAAAAGCCAAGGGTGGAAGCTGTGAGAACAGGGAGGCGCTTAGACGAGCCTGATGATGTGGGGGATTGGGAGATGGAAATGGTTAGTGCTGTTGTGGAAGCTTTGGATAGAGAAAAGGATAATGAGGAAGTTGGTGAGTTTGTCGTTTCTCTCCCTCAAGGTTTTTGAGATCATGTTCCCATTCTGACTTCATTATTCTCTTAGTCCATCGACTGACAGCGTGTCTGGCGTTCCTCCTTCGTCTTTCACCGTTCCATGAATCTCATCAGGATTTGCTGGAAGCGCTGCAAGCTCGTGATAAGTTGAAGGGGAAGCTTGTGAAAGGGGAGCATTGGAATGGGGAGGGAGGTGTTGGGAAGAAGGAAGTGAGGAAGCTGATTGATGAGGTTGCTGGTAGACTTTGTCCTTGAGTTAGAGAGATAGAAAGGCTTGTAAATTTATGTGTAGGCAATGATAGATGTGTTGTTGTGCCACACTGAGGCTAAGGCTGGTCACACATGTGACATTGCACGGGTGCGCCTTCCTCCACAACACTCTCAGGGTCATCAATTGCCCACGAAAGCTCTCCTTGATCATGACTCGAAGACATCATCGGTCACTGGTGCAGTGACTTTTCTTGAATAAGTCGACGATGCCAATGGCCTTCGATCTACTGACGTGGAGGGAACTGACGTTCGCATTCGCTCCCAGGTACCTTCCCTCGAACTTTGCTGATATAATAGTTTCTAATTGTACTCCTGCACTACTTAGGTTGCTGCAAATCTTTAAGCGTTCGCCGCGACGTCATAGTCCGCCCACAAGTTCAACGCGGGGCCCACCACCAGACTGTGTACCCCGTCCTTCCACGCCTCCCGCTCCACAGGTCTTGGAGCCTGTCGTGCCATACACTGGACCCGACCACTTCACCTTTCTTCCCACAGAAATCCTGCTCGAAATCGCGTCCTTCGCATGCGCAGACTCGCAGTCGGCGTATCGTGCTCTTCTCCTCGTTTCCAGGCGGTTAAACTTGGTCGTCAAGTTTGACTGTCTTCATTTCGTCCCCGTTCGGCTACAGTGTAACTCCCACATAGAAAAATTCCGTCTGCTTCTTATGTTATACCCAGACTTGATCCCTCGTGTGCGCCATCTCTGGATTAATACCCCTCCTCGAATGACGGCTACAAATGCTGGGCTTACATGGGAGGACGGTCCTTCCAGCCCGGCCGTCCGAGTAGCTAGACTGTGTACGAACATCGTCACCTTATCGTGCTCAACACCCGTATTACATTACGTCAACTTTGGGTCCTCACCGAATATCTCAATACCAAGATCGCTCTCGTCTGAATGTGGCTGGGGATCAGTTCAAGATTCCACCTTTAAACATACAAAGTTGCGAGAGTTGACCCTCCTCAACAACTTCTTCAACTGGTCCTTCTTCTTCGATGACGATCGGGGAACTGTCAATTCCACGGTATCACACTTATTCACACAATTGACACACCTGACGCTCCTCGAACCCATTGGTCAAGACTTCCCCGTAAAGAAGTTCACTTCATTACAGTATTTCTCCGCAGAGATATACCCGCCATGCTCAACATCTAACACTTTAGACACCGGGGTCGCCGTGACGAATTCCCGAATCCATGTTTTGCTTGCTCCGTTGCCGGCGGATGTTCGGATTACCCTGACCATTTACCATACGAAAATCAACAGGAAAGAGGAGATTGAGATGAGCGACAGTCGTAGATTTTTTATGGTGCGAGTAGGCAAGCCCACATACTTCCAGTGGTGGGCTGATCGAGCGAGAGGTGGAGACGGGCTTTGGTCATGATTGCGGGATGAATGGCAAGAACTTTCGAACAGCAAAAGTTGAAGGTTCGAGCTCGTTTTGTTTGAATTGCTCTTGCGTCAACTAGTGCATACGCAAGCTAGACTTGGTTCCTTCTGCTTGCAGAATTCAAGCTAGACTGACAGTTCCATCACCGAACGGGGCCTGTGTACCATAATTTATAGTCTGTTATATAGACCAGACCTCTTTCAGACCAGAAGTGAACGAATCGTTTTGCCCAACTCTTTCCACTCTCTCTTCTTCGCTTATGGACACAGCGCCAACTCTAGTTTACTAATACATTGTAGTTTGAAACAAGTCGTAGCCCGACCTTAGCTCAGTTGGAAGTAGCGCAAGACTGTAATTGGAAAAATCTTGAGGTCGCCTGTTCGAACCAGGCAGGTCGGAGGTCCTTTTTGCCAAAAGAAAAAAACAATACAAATTCCGCGATGAGCAAGCACGAGGAACGAGTGCATGCTCATTATCGGATAAGATAACGGTAACGCGTCAGAACGAAATCTCATGTTTGTACTCATAAGTACAAACACCTGTGCATGTCTCTGAATCCTAGACAAGGAGACTGCATTTCCTTGTCCTCAGATTATCGTTCTGACGCGGCAAAAAAGAGCCCTCAATTTCTGTAAAATTTTTCGAATTTTTCAACGCTTGTTCTTGGACTTCGCGCGATGACTGACAGCCCTCAAAACTCTCAAGTTGCCGCTAGTGCTCAAACCTCCCAGACTGCTGCTACCCCTGCCTCTGAAATGCCTGCTACACCCGTCTCTCAGACGGCTGCCACACCTGTCCCTGACGCTCGTGTTCCTCGTACCCACACCTCCCCGGCTATCATTCAAATGCTAAAAAATCTTCCCTTGGTATCTATCCTCCAAATGAACAAGGAGATTGAAGAAAAAAATGCTGCGAGGTCTCGGAAGACCTTCGATCACATTTCTGATCCTACTGTCCACACGGAGCCTGGTTCTGATGAAGCTTCTTTGGTTTCTTTGGACGACGCCGATTTGAATCGCTTCCGCATCCCTTCCTTTGTTGCTTCCTTTCCGAATCTAATCTATGCTAAACTGGCAAAATGGATCGCCGATGAAGAAATCAAGGACAAACAGAAATCGAAAAGGAAAACTGCTGACGACGTCAAACTTTCGGCCGAGGAGGCTAGAATTGCAAAGCGTCGTTGCATGAATGGCCAAAAGATGGTACCTTGGGTTGTGGGAACTCCCTGGCAGGCCACCTTTCCGCAGAGCCTCTTTGACACAGAGCTTTGTATTGCCGTTCCACTACCTTTCTTTCTTAATAAGAATTTGAACATCTTGAATGTTGAAGCGTCTACTTTGCCGACTACAAAGACCAATCCAAACCCTGGTGAGGCGAAGGGTACCGTTATCCTTGATGTCGAGAAGCTTTCTACGCGTTTTGGCAAGGAGCTCTCCTTGTCTTGTAGCCAGTGGACGGAGGCCGCTGGCAACATGTATCTATTCCAAAAGGAACGCGACGAGGAAGGCACAGCCGATGCTCACAGTAACTGGTATAATGACCATTTTTGTTTTTACACATCCCAGGACACTAAAGATGATCTTTATGATGCCTGGAAACTGGAGTACTTGGTCTCGTTCCCATCAAGTTGTAGTAGGGAGGCCAGAGTGCGGTCCGCCGTGCGTTTTGACACTTCGTCGATTTGCTCACGCTCATGGCAACGGAGGGGTACGAGAATAAACTACGGAGGACTTGGAGTACTTATCACGTCGGTATGGACTGATTGTTAGAATTGCCAGTTACAACATGCCAACTCTCTGGGCCTAGTCTCTAAAGAGACCAAGTAACCCATCTAGGCTCGGAACTGCGAGAGGCTAGTTCCAAGTACTTATATTAATACTGGTATACAATGTTCCTTTCTGTTCTAGAAAGCGATGAAGAATGCATCCTACATACATGTGGTAAGTATATTACAATGGCTGGTGCTGATTACAAAAAACCTAATGCAATTATAAAGTAAATTTGCGAGGCGGGAATGGAGTGGATCGCTGGGTTGTTTTTTGACAGGGGCGAGCTGAGTTTCGTGGAGAAACGCGCTGTTGTGAGAGTGTCGTCCGACCAAAAATGTCAGGCATGGTATTGACCAAAGCTGAGCCTGTATGGATGCCAGTACGACGTTTCTTAAAAGGAAGCCCAAATTCAGAAGGATCGCCATCGTGTGTGCGTTTGAGAGATACATCCGAAAGGTGGTCGACAGGTGCATCGTTCGCAGGCCACCTTCCCTTGTTGAGCAGAGCACGCCACTTTGCCTCAATGAGACGATGGTTGTGCAACTTGAGATGTTCAGGAGCAGCAAGGGGGCTCGCAGCTCGCTGGTGACATGAAGCAGCCTTCGAGTTTGGGCCTACACCTATGCTGTCATTCTCGTTCTTGTTGGGGCTCACGATTTCGCCATCCTCATCATCCTCCTCTTCAGCCCAGTGGCAGGACTTGTCAAGGCTCTCTATGTGGGATAGCCATTCTTTGAGAGAGTTCAACATGAATTGGAGCCAAGAGTTTAACGGTCTGTTGCTGGAGACCTCAAAGTCTTTTTCAATGTGTAGCCGACGTGTGATCATGCCGCTTTTCCCGCTACCGCCTGTGAGTTGCCCGTCGGCATGTTCGGTGTAGTCATCGAATACCTTCTCTATGATGTTCGTCACTTCGGAGAGCTTGTTGTGGTTCATATATCGAACGACGTGGTAAAGGACGACATAAAAGAATGACTCCATATCATCTTGCAGATCTTGAACCTTGTCGGGTTTTTCGAGAAGAAAAACTGACATAAAATGCCAAGTTCCCTGATTGTTAAACAATTCAATGGTCGCGCGACGATTGGAGAATAGTAAAGTACATACTGAGCGAGACAATTGTCGTGGACCATTGGCCATGTCGGATATTTTTCTGGCGTGATCCCAGTCATTGAGGATGCCGCAACCATCTACTGTCATCATGACGTTGTTCCCGCTGACATCCCGGTGAAGTATTCCACACTTCTCATACGCATCTTGGTGAGCTAAAATTAATGTCAGAGCTGTTGTTATCGGGAGGTTCAACAGAGTCCATACCGAGAAATGCATCATAAACAGCTTGCATGAATTGTTTCGATGAAGTAAAGTGGCACAAATGTTTGCCAACACAATCCTCAAGAAAACGATGCTGAGCCCGAGGTGTAATCTCAGTTCCTCCAACGTTCCAAGGCTTGGATATGAATTCATGAGTGCGTGTGAGGTGGCCAGTAATGTCGTCACCGCAGACGAGCCCTGGAACATTTCGCACTCCCGCTTGGTTCAATTGCAACAAAATATCCGACTCTTTCTCCATCCCCGGCATAAGTGAGCGCCACGCATCCTTCAGGAAAACGACTTTCTCAAGCTTGAGATCATAGACCGGCCAAGCGCGTGTTGCTCTTCCAGCCAACGAATCTGCGCCGGCCATAGCACCCCAAGCAATGACCTCATGGAATCTACCGTCCTCCTCGGGCACGCGAAGGACGACGATGGGCCGTTCCTTCTTAGGCGCCCAGGATTGGAGATTAAGTATGGCGAGACCTTTCTCGTGTGCCGTGGCGGGTCGCACGGTTGTATCATGTCCGCGCTGTCCAGGTGTGAGGTGAGCGAATCGCCAAAGGAATTCAGTGAAGGTTTGAGGCTCCTGTCGCCAGTTAAACAGCCTTGAAACAATTGCTCCGGAGCGGTCGGCCCTGATGAAGCGCATCCCATCGTTTGCGATATAGACCACAAACCCGTGCTTGCGATGCTGGCGATTGTACCACTCTGTAAGATATGACGCAATCTGTCCACGACACAAAATTCCAGCATCCGTATTCGTCTCGAAAGAGTGTCTGAACAACTGTTCTGTGGTCGCGTTAGATTTGGGATCTTTGAACGGGTGTGCTGGTGCGGAAGGAGGCTTGAGTTCGAACATTAACTCTTCGGCCTCGAATTGTGTAACGTTGTCGGAGGTGGTAACAGTACTGAGATACGCAGACATGTCAGGCCTGAGCTTCTTGTGGTCGTCTGCATTGTTGTCATGATGATCCGATGTGTCGACGAGCTTCAGGCCGGGAAACAGTCCCGTTTGTTCGACGATCGCAATCTTAACGGTTCGATGAGACTGTGCGCGGCAACGTAAATAAAATAAGGCAGCTCACAAGTTTGGAAGGCATGGTTTTATTCCCTGTTGACGGCAATGTTTGAAAAAAATTTGGCGGCACCTGGGGCATGGGCCCTGAGTTGTTGCAGAGGGGTAGAAACTCTTCATGAAATCTTCTACGGGCATAGGCCTCTAAGCTCCCTCTCCATATCTCTTCTGATGTCTTCGGACTTTCTTTTTGTGGGATTGTGTGGGAGGCCGCCTTGAAGGCTCTTTTTGACGGGTGAACCTGATACGGTCGCTCTAATAGTATTAGACGCGACATGATTAGCCGCCTGGGGTTCGGACATGTTGAGGTACGTACCAAAAACAAATGATCAGATAATATAAAGCTGTGATGGAGGCCACCGCGTTGTCCTGATTCACTGTGGCTTGATGGGCCAGTGGCCATGGCTCTTCAAACATCAAGTTTGTAGGAAAGAATCATTGTTCTCATCACGTGAGCGCTTCTCGTTTAGGGCTAACTCATTCGCGTTGCACCCATCAGACATGTTTACCAGGAAATACCCTCCGAGGAGAGAGTGTGCTAAACTTTGGGGAGTGCTGCTGGAAAAAGCCAGAGTTGAAAGTAACCCTCCCACTTACAACTCCATTGAGTAACAATGTCACAATTAAGATACTGCAACTGGGGATAAAATACCAGTAATTTTAAGTTGGGAGGGTGTGGGAGGGTGACCAAGGGTAACCTGTCAAGGCAGATTGAACAGAGGAATGAAATATACATATACAAGTACTGATTTATGTGGATGTTGAAATCCACGTTGCAACTGCTTGGTGGCGCTCCTCACGCTCCTTTAAACTGTTTTGTACATTTCTCCCCAGATCCAAAGCCATTGACGGCCATTCCACCTCACTTCCCGTGCCATCATCATCAGAGTCACCTTCCATCCGAAGAGGTAACTCAAAGAAAAATATATTATCGAGATCTTTGTAATGATCGTGGCCAAACCTCTTGAGCACACATTGGAGGTAGTGCCAACGAAGTAGGCCAGGAGGAGGAATTTTATCTTGCTGGGGATGGGGAGGACTTGCATGGTGTCCATGGATGGTGGGGAGGTCAGGGTATCGTCCTCTTGGAATTGCTCCAACTATTGTCCAGTCAAGCTCTTCATTAGCATGGCCCATGACATCTCGATTAATGAACAAATGGCACTCATAAACATCCTAAACAGTTGATCAATGAAATTTTTGGAGATGAGAGGATAAGAACCCCTCACTGGAGACACAAAGTGAAAGCCCAACTCATACTCATCAAACCATGCATCAAGATTCACGCTCAAACTCAAGCAAAAAATTTCATCCAAGATCGTTAGGTTTGGAGGAGGGGGAATAGATGTGAATGTCTGGAAGATGATTCGTGCAGTGTGATCCCCCATGCGCTTGGGGCAGATATGGCTGTTTGCAAGTGGAGCGAATGCTCTTGACACCCAGCACTTTCCATCACGCCCCTGTAGGCGATTGGCCAAGGTGCTTGCATACCCAGTCAAGCTGGTAACAGATTTACCTGCACGTTGACTGATTTTCGAGAGGCTGACTGTAACTCCTGGGGGAAGATCATAGCGGTACATTGATGCAGTTAACGGATCTGTATTGGCGACCGGAAGCCACTGCTGCTCCTTAAATACTACCAATGAACCACGGCGATTGAGAGGATCACAAATATCGTGTGCAATGTCGATCAACCATTTCGATACCTCTTGACGAGAATATTGAAGGAAGTCGGCAAGAGACCCTTTGAGGAGGCAGGTCGAAGCGGTGTCCGGAGAGTCATCGCCGGGGGTCAGGGCTAGGATGGGAAGATTGTCGTCGGAAATCGTTGATGGATACAGACGGACGCAGTGAGAGTATATGTCAAGCGTAAGCGGACTTGAAAGATCCGTTGCGGTGGTACCAAGACATTCTTCCTCGTCTTTCTTCAACGGTTCCTCGTCTTTCTTCGGTGGTTTCTTGTCTTTCTTGAACAGTTTCTTGATTTTCTTGGACAGTCCAGATGGAGGGTGGATGGAAATGGCAGGAGGATGGGTTGGCAAGCATGGCATGTTGCTGCTTCGCGACGTGGGCAAAGGAAGCTGGTGAGACACTGCTTGAATGGAGAGCTGGGACCTGAGACCTGAGGCTTGAATCAGAAAGATGGGAGAAAAAGTTCGTACTGGTGTAGGGCGGCTGACCAGCGGGAGTTAGTGTAGAGCAAAGGCGAGGATCTATTATCATACGTATGTAACTTGGAACTTATGTATTGCGGGTTGTCCATGCCATTCCAATTCCAACCATCTAGAAACAAAGACCGTGCGACACGACACACGAGAAGATAGAGGTGAATATTAATAAGTTGCCTATAAGTAAGTTGCTCATGCTGCTCGTTGGGAGAGTGCGTGGTGTTTCGCGAAGAAGCTCTTGGGGATTGATGATACTCCACGGGCGTAGATTTGGTTGGTGTATACCTGATGAGACAGTTAACTACGTTAATCATGTTGAAATTCAAAAGGAATCACTAACTAGCTCGTCGTAGATTATAGCTGGTACCTTTTTATCACTGAGGGTGGAGCCAGGATGAATCTTCACAAACTGGAAACCGTTCCAGGGTTAGCGCAACTGTAATGATTGAGGTGAAGCATGCCACTCACTGAGGATCCCATCGTCTGTTTGTAGGAGCCATCAGGCTGGAGGAAAGCCGAGTTGGCTACAAGCCCATGTCCCAGGCAAGTGATCACCGGACCCTCATTCTCACCACACGAAGTCGTATAATCCACGCCCACCCTTGTACACGTCTGCCTCAGCTGCTCCCTGATCTCCCTCGCCTCAACCAATGTCCTCTCATTCAAAAAATGTTTCCGACACCATTCTTTCCTAGACTTCTTCTTCTCTGACGAAGCGATCTCCTGGTACGCGTGTACGACGTTGAGGATTGTGAGGTGGTCTCCGCTTGGATGGCGGAACTTGAGACGTGCTTCCGAGACTGCGTCTCGCTGTTCGGTGATGTCGAGGAAGAGTTTTGATGAGGCAGAAAGGACTGAGATGACGTCGATCACTTCTGATGAGCATCCATGTTCTTTTGAAGCGACGATCGCGCAGGCGTGTTGAGGTTCAAGAGGGAAAGAAGCCATGTGACGACCTGCTGGGGTGAGTTGAGATTGCTTATTGAATGCACCGATTATGAAGAGGGTTTTCAAGGCAGAACAGACTAGAGATGATAGTCAGACAAAGGAAGTCAAACTGAAATCGATGCATTTACTAGCATCTGTGTCTGGGGCATCCATGAGATCGAGTTCCATGAGATCTTGGCCAAGGCATCGCAGCTGCAACATGCTCGATGTGAGACTACACCGAAGTATCTCTGGTTCTCCAGAAGGTGCCATCGAATTGAAGGCATCTTCTGTGTAGAGACGGAAGCAAACACCCGATCCCTACAAAATCTTGATCAGAATGCATGTGAGGGAGATATCTGATAGTGAAATCACTTCTCGCCCAGCTCGACCGGCTCGTTGCATCGCTGAGGATTTTGTGATATCTCTCGTAAGTAGGGTGTCGAAACCTGAAACGGAGATCAAGTTAGCATATGTGGTCAGGGGATGTATGGACTTCGACGTACCACCTCCAGCCATCCGAGCTAGATATTGTTTCTCTTTACACTTTCCCGTGTCTATGACGTATTTTACGCCTGGTATCGTAATAGATGTCTCTGCGATGTTGGTCGCCAATACACATTTCCGTGTATTCGGTGGTGGAGACATGAAAACTTTCGCGTTCTTTCCTGGAGCCTGAGCCGCGAACATGGGGCAAACCAGTACCTAAGACATGGTCAATCACTTGCAATCTAAACAAACAAATCTGCGCACCTCTGGTGAATCTTGGGGTAGCCGCTTTGCGAACATGTCTATTGACTTTTCGAGACTTTCAATGTCTTCCTGACCTAGACCACAGAGTTAGACCCAATACACCAAGAGAAGGGGGACACGCACCTGGGAGGAATATTAACACATCCCCCGGGGGTTGATCGGTGTGTATTTGAAAAAATGTCCGCATAGCTGAATCCACGTAGTCCGGCTGACTCTCCGCCGAGTGGTAAATCTTGACTGGATGTTGCCGCCCTTTGATGTACAAAATTTTCGCGCTGAAAGAAGTCATTAAAAAACGCAGTCTATCAATGTTTGAACGCACTTGTAGAAGAACTTGCTAAATTTCTCAGCATCCAAGGTCGCACTCATGATGACTATCTTCAATGGCTTGGAACTGTTAGAGTTCCCCTTCCCCTTCGCATCAGACGATCCATTCCTATGTTTTTGAAGCCTTTTCAGGTTTGCGATAAGTAAATCCGTGCGAAGTGTCCGTTCATGAGCTTCATCGACGATCACCACGCTATACCTCGACAACAAAGGGTCGGACATCAATTCCCGCATGATCATCCCGTCCGTCATATACTTGATGCGAGTCTGAGGGCTTGACTTTTCGTCGAAACGGACGGCGTATCCAACGACCTTGCCAAGTGGACCGTTTTGTTCCGCTGCGACGCGTTGAGCAAGACTGGTTGCAGCAACTTTGCGAGGCTGAGTCACGGCTATCATCCCGTTCCCTGCTAAACCGCTTTCCAGAAGGTATTGTGGGACCTCTGATAACAGCGTTTGGGTTAGGTATACGAGGCTGATCCAGAACGAGTAGACGTACGCGTCGTTTTCCCAGAACCGGTCTCCCCAAGTAAAACAGTCACGTCGTTCCTCTTAATCTCCTCGATGAGAGCATCTCTGCCTGAACACGTAGGTAAGTAGAGAACGGGAAAGTAGAGGGGCGAAGCGCGCCTAGGTAAATTGGGAGCTGTTTGCGTTGCTCTTGAATCGCCTGCGCCGCTGGATTCAATGGCACACTGCTCGGACCTGCGTGGTTCGCCTCTCTCCCGTTGGTATGACCGAAAGGATTGCCATGGTCGTTGGATGGGTTTCCATAGGAAAGACGAGCTTTCTTGTGTTGACGACCATTCTGAGAGTGATCGTTCCCGTTGACCATGGGTCCGTTGCGCTTTAATGAGTTTTTTCTCCGCTTTTCCCTCTCATCGTCGTCCACTTCCACCCAAGGTATGGGTTTGGAACGTTTCTCGGCCCTCCCATCATTGCGTGCGTCCTGGAAGATCCGGACTGGTTTATTGATAGCTGTGGGCATTACGCCAAAACCACGCGGTACGTTATGCGCGATAACTTAGTTTTTGATGGAGAAAAAAAGAGCAACAAAATGGCAAGTTGAACAGACCTCGGCATGAGAGTTTCCATTTCCGCCTGAAAAATTCCGAGTCACACAACTGTCACACACTGTGCGAAATGGCGGGTGTCACGCGTGACCTCGTGTACATACCGCGTCTGCCGTCGCGCATATTATTGGCTTGTTTCGGTTCGATTTCTGACCTTTGCTAGACTCCTTTACAATGGACCACAACCATCACTGGTTGCCTCAGAATGGTGACCGCTATCACCGTCGTAGCAGCAGCCATCACCCTCCTCAAGATCCCTCGCACTTTACTGGCGCTGCCGCCGACACTGTCCAGCGTGCTCAGCAGCTGTTAGCTGTCTATCCAATGGCATCTGCTACCCCTACGAACCACGGTGAGTCTCACATTTCTCTTGAAAATATGGAACTGAACTTGTATCAGTTGCTCGACATATCAGCAACATGACTTTAACCGCCGCACCTCCGACATTCGTTCAACCAAGTTTTTACTCAACGCACCATTCTGCATATCCTCCACCATACTCTGAATATGATCAGCAGTTAGAGTACTTGGCTTCTCCACAGGTTCCTATGAACGACTCAGGTTATTGGGAGGATGCTCGGGATGATGCTGTTCGGATGTTAAATCAACAGTATGTTTAACAAAATTAACGCATATAGGAGACACTATCTAATAGGAAACACTAGATCTTATCAGTATCAGGAACCTCAACATTGGGGGCCGATGCCCACTGCTCCTTCGCAGTTCCAGACCAACCCATTCGCGCAGTCGGTATTTCAGAGAACTGCTCCAAACACGGCATACCCAACACCCCCTCCTGGTATCACCCCTTCTTCGTCATCTCTGGCATATGCTCTTGGACAGCCACCACCTCAACTCCAGTCGCCCGCACAGCCGAAGAAGGTATACAGACCGGAGGAGTCACCCGCATTTTTCAACCAATTTTTGGAGCAGAAAACACGAGAGATGGTTCAAGCTATGCCTCCGTCCCCTGCGCCAGCTCGTCCGACGACCCCACCTTCAAAAAATCTTCCTCCAGAGGACAGTCCAGATCCTCTGGCGCTTGGCCCGTCAAGTACCGCCGCTGTTACTCCACGGAAGCGCAAGCCTGTCGTTGAGATTGTCTCGCCATCCAAACGCGTGCACTCCGTGAAATCATTGCCCTTGTTCCAACATACTACGAATCCAGTGACTCCCTCAAGCTCTGTCAATTCCGTTCCTCGAACGCCAACCACCGTATCGACGGCTCCCACATCCTCAATGTCTCAAGGCTCTTTTACGTCGACGCTGACGCCCAAACGAGTGAATTTGGCATACGTATTTGTGCCTCCGAGTCCATATTTAACCCCATTCTCTTCTCGCAAGGGTTCCGAAAATGCCTCAATGTTGTCTGAGAAACGACAGGGGAAAATGAAGATCAACGACACGCCCGACGACCTGGGAGGGTACGGCTCTGACGACGGCTTCTCATCTAGCCCAACAAGAGGCAGGGGCCTCTTCGATTCTGTCAAGTCGTCCGCCCGCCGCACAGGCGATCGAGATGAACGAGGTGAATTATTATTTTATCACCTGTGCTGTTTACTGAGCCAAATATATGCGCAGTTCCACTTGAGAAATTGACCGCTTTAATCGACGAAATATTCGAGGCCGAAGATGCGCTACCTGCGGATGCTGAGGCCAAGGATCTGCCACCTGAACTATTTTCCCATCTCTCTATCCATTGCTCGAGACCTTTACTAAGCCCCACCGTCATTCGAAAGTTGACCAAATACGTCGGAAATGTGGCCCGTCCGACCAAACGTCTCCGCCAAACCACGGCAGGGGGCACACCTGGTCGAGGAAGAGGGGGCCTTGCGGAAGTTGATACCCAAGTATTATCCCGTTTGCTAAAACATCTTGATCGAAGCGTTAAAACTGGCGAGGATGTCGACCCCTTTGTTGCTATCGCGGCACCACCTAGTTCAGCCAAATCTTCTCCTCGAAAGTCGTCCGCAAAGAAGGGCAAGAAGAATGAAAAACCACGGACACCGAATATCGACGAAGATGAGGATGAAGATGCGGAGAAGGATGAAAGTGGCCCAACCAAGAGTACCGAGCTAAATGAGATAGATTTTGACAAGCTAAGCAGGATATTGGATGTGGCTCGAGACAGTATCCTGGCTGCGGATTGCTGCATTGCACTGCTTGCGAGCGATAGATTGAGCAAACAGGTACGCGTCATCACCCTTTGACCGATATTTGTAGCTTAAGATGAGCTCTATGCACAGCTCTATTCTGAAGAGTTGATTACGGCCTGCCTCAATACAATCAAAAACCAGCTGACGAAGATCATATATCCCTTCGTAGAAGCATCTTCAGAAACTGGCGCTAATCTGAGTCACACCCCATTATTGCAATACGTCGTCAAGAATTCATCATCTATGGCTCAAACCCATCGACGACAACTCAGTGAGACGTTTCAAGCACTCTCCGCCGTTTTTCCTCGCATCAATGCTCTCGTCGGTTCTGAGAGTGTTGCCATGTCTGATTCGATCATCATTCAGGCAGTGTATATCGCTATAGGCCCATTTTTCGTGATTGATACTGGGGGTGATGGGGATGCGAAGGGTAAGAAAGACAATGTTGTCATCAAGACCCTTGGGAAAAGCGCGATGAGAGGCCTTCGTTTGGATGCCTTGTCATTGATTCGCAGCGTAAGATAAACCATTCCAATGTTGACTTGGAGCTCATACAGAATCACATTGTAGATATTTGCGAATCATGACGACCAACGGTCGTGGATCATTGAAGAGATCCTGTCCTCTTTGATCAAGCTTTCGGATACCAAGCAAAAAGCAGGTCAATTTCGGTACGTATTGTTTCTCCAACGTGTTCCATTTCCTGATTTCTTGGGCCATATCACTTCTAGGTTGCGGGATGGTCGCTCGATCCGAACTGTCTCAGCATTATTACTTCAATTGGTTCAAACTTCAGCACACGATGTTCGTATTGAATCCAGGAGAATCGAAAAAGCTAGGCAAAACAAGTTTGCGCTTCGAAGGCAAGAGAGTTTTACGGAGAGTCAACAGGCACCGCCTGAGCCATTTCTTGACGAAAACGATCATGAGGTAAAGCACTGCTCGTTCAATCCAGAAGTATCGCCAAGCTGAGCGATACTGGATAGGAAATTCGTCTATATACCACTGGAATGGAATCAGCTAACAAGGCCGCGAAAACAATCATTCTTTTCCTTACGCAGAGATCGGGGAAAAACAAGGCGACCAAGAACTCTAATGAAGCCGAATATCGTGCAATCTTTGACAACCTCATCGAAGATCTCCTCGCTGTGCTGTACTGGCCTGAATGGCCCGCTGCTGGGCTTCTTTTGAGCATGGCGTCGAAGTTTATGGTATGCTAGGAATCTTTGCCGCCGACGCTGTTCTCTGACTTTCCTTTGAGGTTGCCTCCCTCGACGACGTGAAGTCTGCGAACTCCCAAGCAGACACAAATGCCGCCAAAACCATTGCTCTTGATCACCTCGGTGTCATTGCTGCTCGCATCCGTTCAAGCGCGCTCAAAGTGCAGGTAGACGGTGGTGAGGCTGGTCCGAAGTTCAAAGGTCTCAAACCTCTGGAAGAGGTTAGATATTTCCTATTACGCTCGATATATGTGCTGATCCCGTCTTATACTAGGTCGTAAGTACCCTCAGTTCTAAGGGCCTCAACAAGCTCCTGGAGGCTCACAAGGATGTTGCGTCACACCTCTGCAAACGTTCTTCAGAAGACCAGGCTTACGATGTAAGCTGCTTGAATATGCAACCAACATCCTTTCTGTTCTTACGTAATCCATCCAGAGCGCAAGAGAACTAACAGCTGCCACTCTAGGCCAAGAGCTCGCTAGCGCTTTGAAGCAGGTCAACGCTTGGATCGACCAGTCTGAAGCCGATGACGAGTTGAACATCAAAGACGAATCTAAAACCCTCGCCTTTGGCCAAAAAATCAAGATAGCATTACGCGAAGTGTGGAAGGATCTTTCCAATGATGTGTTCGATATTGGGTAACGTTTTGTCTTTTCGTTAGTAGTTCACATTGTGATGTCGATAACGAGCAGCTCCCAAGAAGAAGTTGCACGCGTTGATCGCCTCGCCGAGGAGATTGGCAATGTTCAGAGCCTGCGCAACTCTTTCCAGCCAATTTTGAACATCATTTTGACGGCCCTTGATGCACCTGCGATCTTTATGAGGACCAAAGCTCTGCGTGCACTCGGCCAAATCGTGACCAGTGATGCTACGATCCTTGCAGCGGTATGTCTTTTTGTACTTTGTTGCAATTCGGGTTTTGACTTGTTTTGCCAGCCCAGTGTTCGTCGTGGTATTGAGAGCCATCTCCTCGATAGCTCACCTCAAGTTCGCGATGCCGCGGTGGAGCTCATTGGGAAGTACATGATCGATTCTCCTGAAGTGGCTGGGGATTACTACCAGAAGATTGCGGAACGTATGGCGGTCAGTGATGTTGTCGTAACCAAATATTGCTACTCACATTTCTAACAGGATACTGGCCTCAGCGTTAGGAAGCGCGTCATCAAACTTCTTAAGTCTTTCTATGCCGTGACGGATGATAGTGCCCGTCGTGTTGACATTGCAACAAGGCTCGTAATACGCATGATGGATGAAGATGAGTCAGTGAAGGACCTGGCTATCAAGACAATTGAAGAGCTCTGGTTCCCTCCTGTACCATTACCCTCTGCTCTAAAATCTCGGGGTAGCACGAGTAGCAACACCCAGGAGAAGAGCGCACTGTTGAGCAAGGTCGCCATCATCATGGCCACTTCCGCCAACTTCAAAGATCGTCAATCGCCATTGGAGGACGTTCTGCACAAGATTATTGCGGAGAAGGAGGGACATGAGGGTGCTTCTCTTCATGCGCGTTATACCGAAATATGCGAAACGCTGATCGATGGGCTCGTCGACGCCTCTGACTTGCCTGGCTTCGTAAGTTTTATCCGACATCTACAAGAAACTTTGCTCACTTTTATCGGCTAGACCGTCATCAACTGCATCCGTACGATCTACCTATTTACGTCTGCGTATCCTTCCATCCTCTCAGGTTCCAATGCATCAACTCTCTTGCCTTACCTCAAGAATGCTTCGACAGTATGGGAATCTTGCATGGTTGCGGAATATCACGCTAATCTTAGATCCAGCCTGAGGAGCTTATCACGTCAGACTATCTGTTGAAGATCTTCCGCGTTTCGATCCCTCATATGCCGAAGACTGCTGCAAAGTTCGGACAAGAACTTCAAACTTCTCTCCAACCTATGATCATTAAACCTTCCGGTGGAGGAGGCATACAGGTGCTCTCCATTCATTTTCCTGCATTAGTAGTGTGCTCAACCTTCTGGGAAGATCTTGCAGGAAACTGTGGGGTGCATGTGTATTGTTGTTCAACATCTGACGCACGACTTTGTCCGCTTAGTCAACCTTGTCAAGTCGCTCAATGGTAAGACAATTCTCATCTTGTATTACATTTCTTTCTGACTTGGTTGTCAACAGCCCGACTCCAACAATTACTTCAAGTTCCTGCAACCAAGGAGTTGACGCCGAATGAACTCCGCGCTCTGCTTGTTCTCATCTTGATCGTTTCACTTCTCGGCGAGAACTGTAACTTTGATCGCCTGCGCCAGGAGAATTCTTGTGCGTATCACCATGTTTTCTTGTGGTCTTGAGCTCATGCAGGACCTTCATAGCTCTCGCTCCTGATATCGACAACATCTCCAAAGTGATCTCGTTTCACTCCACCTCCTTTTTTAGCAATACTTACACTTTGTAGGGCCCTATCACCGAGCACATATACCAGATGTTGTTGCAGCTATACAATAAGCACAATAACTCACAGTTGAGGGGGCGGATCTTGCAGTGCCTTGGTGCAATTACCCACTTCATCTCTTGATCTCCATATAATTAATCTCGTTTAGGCTTCCTTTTCCGGGCTCAGCCAACTTTGATGACAATGGAATCTTCGGCTGTCATCATGGATGCTATTTTCGAATCTCCCGAAGAGGAAGGACGGGGACGACTCCTCAAAATCGTGCAAGATTTCCTTATCTCTGAGGCCTCGAAACACAGTGCCAAAGAAAAGGGTGAGGTGAATCTTCTGGTTCAAGGACTGTCTGACTCTCTTTCCAGAGTCTGTGAAAGGGAAGAAGAAATCTACCGACGTTAACATGGAAGAACTCGTCGGCAATACCGATGATTTCGCTGATTCGGGGTTCATCCTTTCCATGATATAAGCGCCAGTGTGACACTGACTTTACCCATTTTCAGAGTCACCTCAGCGATTGTCCAACGTTATTTGACACCAATTCTCGATGCCGCCCTTTCTCAAAATCTTCAAATTCAGGCAACCGCCATCGATGTTCTGAGTTTCACCATAAAACAAGGCCTTGCTCATCCCCTCCAGGTATGCGACGACCTTGCTTGCCTTGTCAAGTAGTAACCTATCTTTGCACTTAGTCATTCCCTGTGATTGTGGCTCTGGAAACTAGTCCGTCACCTCAGATCAGCAATCGCGCAAGTGCATTGCACTCTATTCTTCACAATAAGCATGCATCCCTCCTGAACACCAGATACACCGTTAGCGCCAGAACATCTTTCGATTATCAGAAGAAGATATCTTCCGGAGTTATTCATGGTATACAACCTTCGCTGCCACTCTCCAATCTTATCTTTATTGTTGTACAGGCTACAGAGTACAGGGTACCTCCGTCGCCCTTCTCCAACGATGGTACTCTCTCGTTCGTGAAAAGCGACCAACACGGCAAGATTTCTTGAAATCCTTAGTCAAAGTTTTCCAGGAGAACCCAACCTATCAATCATCTCAGGTCTGTATTTTCGAGTGCTTCCTGCCACTTGTACTCATTCTACTTGTAGGACGATGTCAATTTCACTCGGTATATGGCTGAAAACTTCTCAGCGTTCGAGTATAAAACTCAAGAAGAGGTCCTTACCGTCATCAAGTATCTTACAACCGTACTGTCAACTACAGGAATGCAACTTCTGGAAATAATATCACCTTCCCATCTACTAACACACCTACATGGAAGCTCGCAAACTCAAGTAACGGTACCATCTGACGTTGCTCATGATGCAATGGATGTCAGTGCCGATGGTCCACCTTCTAATGGTTAGTTTTTTCTCTTTCGTCTCTCGTTTTATATTGATCTTTCTAGTCGCACAAGGAATTGTTCAAGATAGAGCTGCTCTGATGAGGACCTCTGTTATTATTGCCATGGTGATGCTGCTCAAGGCATACTTGAAAACTCGCTATGCCTTGTCCGAAGAGTGAGCAAACTGCTGCGATATTTGTTGCCCAACATACTGATACCGCATTACTTAAGCAAATGTAGCAAATTCGTAGTCGGAAAGAAGAGCGCGATTGGAGACAAACCCGCGACGAAACGCAATGACACTTCGATCTCTTGGGACAGACTTCCTTTCGCTACCACACCACTGCTTACGACAAACGACGCTGACGAGCAGAAAATCAGGGTACGTGTACTGTGCTGATCGTCTTGCGTTCGTCCTGACCTCTTTCCTTAGTTCTTGGAAATCTGGAACGAAGATGGCTTGATAGCTGAACCCGACGACGACTTCTCATAAAATCCGCCCCCCTCTTCCGCCGAATAAATTATTAATTTCTCATTTTGCACTTGTCCTGGACTGTATCATCACCCACTCACGCTTGTCGTCATATACCGGCTTTTCGTCACATGTACTAAAGTATGAATAATGATAATTTTCGGTGCATGCTATGACTGCTGGCCGAGGCACTGCCAGGAAGGTGCACGCTGCGTGGTGTTCAACCACTGACCCCTTCGGAGGAAGGCCGAAAAAAAGAAGAAAAAAACCACAATATTCTGTTGTCGGTCGCAGATATACCTCTTTTGAGGGGATCGCTGAACAGAATCGAGGGCGAGCCCGTAACTCAGAAATCATCGAGAGGTAGGCAGGTAGTAAGAAGCCCGCAGATCTTGATGATGCATTAGTTGGGTAAGGGTCGTTCAATAATTTGATGATAACAAGCTTAAGTTGCTTCGTACCATTCGCTTCAAGTAAAAATTCAGATGGCACACGCCAGATAGTTCCATTTCCAGATCCAGTCACAAAAGAAGCCCGGAACAGGACATATAATGAATGGAAAGGTCAGATTTCCCTCGTATCCTAAGCCGATAACACAGAATCTATGCCTTTTGAATCCGACGCGCATTCGTCAGAAGTTTGACAAGCTAGCCTGTCCACAACCTCAATATCCGTGGGGATCTCCTCCACTGTTGCGTCTACCGGGACTTGCCTGCCAGCAGTCCCCCAAAGTCAAAGCTCATCTGCATTATCGCCATTGTTGTCCTCCAATCTGACGTCGCAGATGAACGCAATATCTCCTTTTCGAATTTATCACTTTTACCCATGGATGACTCGTCAACGGAATATCGATTTCAGCCTGGAAAGGATCACCTACAACATATGTCATCGACCAACTGGAACGTTGTTCGTCGGAATACAACTGGTCTACGGTTTTGTGGGACAGGTCATGCGGCCGAGCCTGCCCTGGGATATGGCATCTAACATACGGTCTGGAAGGAGTTGGAATGCATGAATGGTCGAGGCGGGTGCACCTTGCATACGATGTTTTCGCAGAAACACATCTGCGATGGAGGCTAGGCCATGATTGTTACAACGTTCACCGTCAGTACAGAGTAGAATAGTAGGACTAGTTTTTGATGCAGTGCAAATAATGTGTAGATGTGCTGAATATTCGAAGTCTACTTTGACGGATAAACTTGAACAAGATTTTGTGTTTCTATCATGAAATCATCTTTTTTGCGGATAGGATGTATGCTGATGTCTCTCAGCTTGCATTCATGTGCGCTATATGTCAGCACCCTGAAAATCTTTCCCATGCGGTCGCCGCTGATGACTGTTACTAACGTTCTTTCCATGTCGGGAGCAACGGGTTCCAAGTATTGCATTGGAATGTTTTTCTTTTCTCGTAGATTGAACCGGACCACAGCTGTATTGCCTTGAGGTTTCACGAATTCCAAAGTCCGGTCCTTGTACATCATATATTCAATAGGCACATTGCTTTCCGCAATCTTCAAACAAATGCGTCTTCCTTGGAAACGTTCGTCGGCTAGCCAGTAGTAAGCAGAATCTATATCTGGCTTAGTTATTTGTCAATTGATGAAATGAAACTTCTATTTACCGTTGGTATGATTTGGCATTCCTGACAATGGATCCCAAGATGGGCTGGCGGGAATTTCTTCAATACATGGCATTGGCGTCTTAGGCGCATCCATTGCTGATATTACTGGCGTCTTAGGCACATCCGTTGCTGATATTACTGGCGTTTTAGTCACGATTTGCTTGGTGGTCTTTGTGTCTAATTTAATTCGTTGTAGCGGTCTGTTGTCAATTCTGTTTCAAAGTTATGACGTTTATTTGAGGAGAGAGATAGAGCGTGCTTACGACAAGGAGAGTTCACTCAATTTAAGTGGCACCTTTTGCATGGTTGCGCTTATTTCAACGAGAACTGTCTCATTCGTGGTTGTGGACGTTATGCGACCCAAGTAGCCTTTGAAGTTTCCATTTACGATCATAACCTCTTGACCCTGGTAGCTCCGGTTTGGATCGAATTTCATGTTGACAAGTTCCAAGGAACATAGACTTTCTCCATTTACCTCACGGTTAACCTGGACCCATGCCGCTGTTGATGTTTTATTTGTAATATTGGCGGGGACGGCCAACTTTAGTGTAGGCTGAAACACTGTCTGCCAGCTAAGGACTTCGACCTGATGTAGGAATTTAAAAGGTCAGAACGTAGTCAATAACTGAGTGAATTGTTTACCTCATTCATAGTATCCGGAACATAAAGTGATAAAATCTGATCAATGCATGTCATGACGAAACCTTTTAGACCTTTGTGAGTACCCGCTACAACCTCCACATTGTCACCTGACTTGAAGTTCCGTTGGATGTCTTGTAAGGGTAATGAAAAGGCTAAATCCTGCTCTGGCAGGTACACTTCTGCCTCGTCTTCTGTTATTGTGCAAATCTCTCCCGATAATCCAGTGCAGTTACCAGCCATAATCAGAATCCTGTCGCTTGGACGTAGGGTGCGTGAGGCGATTTGTGTGGCCGTAGTAAAAAAAACGTGAGTCGGTATTTCTTTGCATTCTTTGAAGGCATTCAATTCAACTGCGGTTGGGAAACAAGCCTTTGGGGAGTAATCCTGTCGCTTGGACGTAGGGTGCGTGAGGCGATTTGTGTGGCCGTAGTAAAAAAAACGTGAGTCGGTATTTCTTTGCATTCTTTGAAGGCATTCAATTCAACTGCGGTTGGGAAACAAGCCTTTGGGGAGTAAAAGGCGGTATCGATGTCATTCAACAAGAGGTAACCACAATCGGTGTAAGTTTCCCCTTGGAAGAACCAGCGGCCATTCCGATTTTCTATTTTGCCAGGGCCACATTTTCTTTGAACGTCTTGAGCATCGAGGAGCTGCTGTTGAGGCCGGATCCCCCGCTTTCGTTTCAAGCGTTGACCATAGTTAATGCGAGGTACGAGAGCCAGATCAATATGTAGCGATCTAGAATCGACGTGGCGAATGTAAGCGATGTCCCCTCGATATAGACCCTTTCGAATTCGAATCCAGGAATCAGGGGATGGTGTAAATCGGGTTTCGCCTAATAAACACAGGTGCGCTTCTTCACGAGGCAAAACCCTCACGTCGCTTTTTCCAAGAACGTTGAATTGTCGAGCAATACTATTAGCTGCGTCTAAAGAAGCAGCTTCGACGAAAATTCGTCCAGGATGGCAATTGCGAGCAATGGCTGATCTCACGGGAGGAGACAATGTGCTCCAATTTATGAATGCTTCGAGTATTCGTAGGACGGTAGTTTCTTCTTGCCTAATCTGCGGTGGCTGATTAGTTAATAAATCAACAGAGATGCTGGAAGTCAGCCCCACTGGACAAGTCACTTCGTACAGTTGATAATCATCAGTTGCTGGGCCTTGAAACTCTGGAAGGTTGTGACTTTCGTAGTCAACTGATCGAATGTGAGCGCGTTGCACGAAACGTTGCCATCCAGCGTCGATATCGACTCCTCGTGAATCAAATTCACGCAACAAGTTTCTATGTGCTCCAGATTCGTCGTCGTACGGGTCCTCATCGTCAATAAGTTCATCTATAGAGGGTGTAAGTATTGTTAAACGAAGTCAACATTCGCTTACGGAGATTTTCTTCGTCAGAATCACAGTCGTCTTCTTCCACGTCAGCTAACTGAGCTTCTAAATCTAGGAATGTTGATGCGAGCTGCGTCCTCGAAGTAAGTTATTGTTCACGACGTACAGTATGCTAATTGACTCACATCTACCCGTCTTTTTTTTTGAGAGTGTGTTGACTTGAACATCATCGATGCAAAAGACTCGTTTACTTAATTAAGGCACCGAGTTGTTGACAATACGAGGAAGTCGTTGTTTATTAGGAGAGGCATCTCTCGACCTGTTGTAATTGCCGTGGCAACCAACGTCGATTCTTGGTGGAAAATCATTCCAGTCCTAAAACATGTTACACCACTACAAAATTATGAAGTCTACTTAGTATGCGTATAGGAAGAATGGAGGGAGAAATGGGAACGTGTCAATGCTGGCTGGTATATAAAGCGTTCGTTAGTTAGGGCCAGCTTGTTGAGGCTTTCTGACTTGCCCTAAACTTGAAGTAATCAGGTACCCAGTCATCTACAGTGTTTTGCATTGCCGTCTGCACAACGAAGTCTCGAAAACCATTGTACTTATGTTCGTTATGGACCCTTGGTAGATTGTCGCGCGTCAGGACCGGATCTGAGCGCATTGAGAATTTTGAATCCCCGAAATGGTCAGCAGCCTGTTACTTCTCGATTTGTGGAGGTCATGGTACAACACATACAAACACATTTTCGAAACATCGTTGTGCAGACGGCAGTGCAAAGCACTGTACAGTGATTTGCATATTACCAAAAATTTGAAATACCTGTTTGTCCATGTATCTGCCAGGGTCTGAGTGAGGGCCAAGTCATGTGCATGTTCAAACGACTTGCTGAAGCCTGATGTATTCAAAACATACATGGACAAACTAGGGGTGCACACCGTACCATAATGGTGTACGGTCGTAAGCCTTCAGTCGCATGACAGTGTTGGGTACACCATTACCGCTACCGTCGAGCAATCCACAGACCAACCATGGTACAGTTGGTCCAGAACACAGCCGTAAATGGCTGTGTTCGGTGGTTTACAAGTAAAAAATGCTATTTATTGAACACTAGCTACCAAAGATACATATTAATGTCAGTCTTTTTTCATAAGGTTCATGTGTGCAAGCCTGAGGCTATTTTTGAGTGTTTGGCACGAGATTTCTTAGGTTTCTTGGGCTGGATCGGCTCTCCGTCAGAGTCTAAGGCTTCGGCTGCAACATAATCAGCCATTTTTGCCCGTCGACCATCTGAAATGCTGGGATCAGATATAATTTAAGGATATAAAAAGAAACAAACCTGTTGTTATGGCCAGAAAAGCAGATGTGGCAAGACGTGGAAGAGGAGGGGTGTCAGTTTCGGAATTGTACCAATCTATGTTGTCGGAATCTTTGAGTTGGCCAGACACGTCGATAGTGCATCCGACTTCTGTGGTCATTGTGAAAAAAGGTGAGTAGCTCCTCGCCTGAAAACATACTATATAAATATTCAGCTTGAAAGGCACATTTCCCTGTGTTTCACGGTGGAAGGGGGAGCTACAATATATCAAAAAATCAATGTTGTCAGCCACAAGGATCATCAGAATTTGAAATGTTCAAAAGGGAATATGAGGGAACCAATCTGTTTAAGTGTACAAACCTCCAGAAGGATTGCTTTGGGCATACAGAATTCACAAAGTTGATTCAGACAAAAAGAATGACTATGAATTTGCAGCATAGTGTACCGAAAGTAAGGTTGAAGTGAGTATGGAAAGAGAGTGATGCGCCAGGTACTGATGTGACAAAAGACTGTGATGTGACAGGTACCTGCAGGCGCATCATGTTGAGAGTAAGGAATGAATGATGGTGGACCCAGGTTGAAGTAGGGCAGTTTGTTGATTGTCGAAGGTTAGGGTTTCAACTTGAAACTCAGTGCGTGCGGCTGACAACAGCCATTTCTTACTGCTAGCTATCATTCTTGTTGGTCATCTACTGTACTGATAAGTGGTTTTCATCGAGGCTCACGATACGGTGCGGGGGCCGTATATTTATGGCCGTACATCGTAAATTTGGCAGCGGTGCGCAGCCCTAGGACAAACACATTTTTCAAAATTTCGGTTGTGCAAAACAATATGCAAATCACTGTAAGGCCAATTTTTAAGTTTCTTCATGAAAACGTCATATTTTTTGAAAATAGTTGTACAGTTATGTATTCTAGCATTTTTGCTACCAGTCTCTTGACTTTTGTAATTTTAGGTATAGTATTTGCTTCTCAGATTCTCTATGAATATCTTTCAAATGTCACATGTGTCACAGGGCAGAATTGTACCACTAGGCATTCACTGACAGTTAAGCTAAACCTAATGCTCTCCTCAATGAATTAAACATCATTCCAAGAGTACAATAGCCACCATCAACCAAAAAAAATCTTTACAGAGCATTTTTTTGCTCAACATTATCATTGATTGACAAATGGTGAAGAATGTGGGTCCATTCAGCCACTTACACCCATAATGTTGAACTTTTTTTGTCCGAAATTCTGTTTTGGAATGTGTGATTAGGTAATAGGTATATAATTACACCCCAATAGTGTATATATGTATAACAGTTGGTGTTGAGACTAGCAGGTGGTTGGCTCTATTTAGGCATTGTCACGGGTTTAAAAACCTGTGCACGTTGCAGGTAAGGGTACACTTGGGTAGGGGTATGGGTTGAATTTTACCAACCCTCACCATACCTGTACCCATAGCAAGGGTTAGTGGGTTACCCATAGCTATACCCACCATGTAATTAGTTCAAACACAAGTCCGTCACATGGGCCACACCATTGATTGACAGTGTTTGTGCAGTTCACGCATGTGACATTGTTTGGCACTTTGTATGCCCTAAAGAGCCTGAGGGGCTGATCATAATCATACAACACTTTCAACAACACCACAAACAAAGAGCAAGATGACATTGGACCTCCCCATAGTGTTTGCAGGTCCAGTTGACTAGACTGAAAATATGACTGGAACTGGACTGAATCCAACTGCAAAAGACTGGACCACCAGTTGCAGTTGCCCTTGATCCTGAAATTTTTCAGTTGCCAGTCTGAAGGTTTCATGAAAAATAAAAGACCGGTCCGAACCGGTTGCAACCAGTCTTTTCGCAGTATATGTAATGTAGAGTACACATGACATATAAATGACAACAAACAACTCTGACAACAACAAACAACTTCAACAACAAACACCACTCTTCCTCCACCACACACCACCCACAACACGCTGTCCACAACACCTTGTCCAGTACCACCATTACCCCCATTGCCGTTGGCCGCCACTACCCGCACTTGTTAACGATCCACCACCACGACAACACACCCTGACACGACACAAACAACCTGCCAATGCCACTTCAGCGGTGAACGAGGCTGCTGAGGTCTCTGCAACATGATGACGACAATGCAGCGTTGTCTGATGGTGACGACATTAGTATGTGGTTGGGCCAGCTCAGGTAAGTCCACACAATTCCGTCTCCCATGCCTCATATTGAAAGTCAATCCAGGTGCCACATCGCTTCCAGCAACATGGCAACCAAATGAATGAGCTAATTCCTTGTTTGTTGTTGTACTACACCATCATCCCTCCCAGTCACGGCTGACCTCGCAACCCAACAATGACACAAGATGCTGACGGACGACACACCCATGCCTGATCCATCAGCACAAGCGACGCCAACACAAACCACCATGCCGCCTGTACTACCCCTCCACCGATGTCCACACCTCCTGGCTCAGAACCAAATGAATGAATGCAAAGCGCCCAAATGACACTTGTCGTCATTTGGGCCTCAAGTAGTTTACCTTTCATGTCTCTTTTCTTTCCACCCTGCGAGCACCTGCTTGCAGGGTAATCTCATTAGTTGGTAAGTAGTTCTGTAATACAAAGTATATACTGTACAAATAGCGGTTGAAACCGGTCTCAACCGGTCTTTTAGGGGCAACTGAACCAAAGAGGACTGGTCCTCTTCGGTTCGGTTGCAGTCCTTGAAGGATGGGCAACGATTTGGACTGGTTGCGGTCCACGGTTGCCCACTTCTGGGTCAAAAAACCAGACTTAAACGGACTTTTAAACACTACCTCCCCATGTTTTGCCCTGGTCTATCGACCACTTCACCCCTGTCACTCTGAAACGAAAGTTGCAGAGGCAAATGACCAGCATACCCAAGACTCTCAGCAGAACCCATTACTGCCCTCACCACTTGAGGCTGTCCCAGAGTTGGGGGGGCAAATATTTTGTGTTGGTGATGTCTGGACTGGTGGCAGAACGGTGAACTGTTGGATACATGTGCCAAGTACATACTGTCCTGGGTTCCTACCTAGCAGGTCTAGCAGATTCATCTCATCTCCAGATCCTCTTGCCCCCTTCTAGTAGGCAAGACCTTCATCAAGTGTTCTAGATTTGCTGGGTTCTGCTGTGGGTCAAGGTGAGATGCAATTCGATGAGTCTTTGCGTCTGAGAGATTAATATCGGACTTGGGTAGAAGAGGACAATCATGAAACCCACCTTGGACTCCTGTTGCAGGACCAGTCTCAACGAGAGCTCAAACTCAGATCTCAGATCAGAAAGCAACTGCAAAAAGAATGTCAAAGCGGCCGTGTGGTTCATGGAAATGCTCCTCAAGAAGCTGCCGGAATGTGTCACAACAAATCCGGTCAAGAACGGTTCTCGAATAGCAGAGCCTGAAGTGTGAAGTGTGCACAGACAGAGGGGGTGTTAAGATATTGGAGGACCTTGTCATATGGAGGGCTTGGTGGAGGCAAGCCCAATGCCATATCACAGAAGTTGTACACAATATGATATCATGTATGTAGGTCAGTTTGTACTGACCCTCAAAAAGTCAATACAAGTTTTCGTTTAAAACCTTGGCACACCTCTTTGACCCTCAAAACCTCGATACTGGCTCTACATTGATCACTGGTGAGTTTGCATTGCCCCCCAATCATTGCAACCCTCAATCATTAAATTTTCAAAGCTTTTATTTAAAACCTTGGTGGCTCTTTGACTCTCAAAACCTTGTATGTAGGTCAGTTTGTACTGACCATTGAAACCTCATTACAGGTTTTTGTTTAAAACCTTGGCAGCTCTTTGACCCTCAAAACTTTGATACTGGCTCCACCTTGATCACAGCTCTGAATGGTGAGTTTGTATTGCCCCCTGATCATTGCAACCCCTGATAATTGAATTTGCAAAGCTTTTGTTTAAAAGAAAGAACCTACAAAATCCCTGTTCTTCCAATGCTCTCCCCCACACCCACCGTAACTTGAACTAATTCCCAAGCTTTGCTTTCGACTCTACCACTTAAGTATTATGTCTTTGTCTAACACACCCACTCAACCTTGCAAGTGCACTGCTTCTGAATGTGTGCTGTCAAATGCCAACCCTCTCCTTGCAAATAGTGTTTTAAAGTCCAGTCTAGTTCGGTTTTTTACCTTGAAACGAGGCAACTGGCAACCGCAACCGGTCTAGACCGATCCAGATATTAAGGGACCGTAACCGGACCGCTTAGGACCGGTCCTAATCGGTCCACAACGCAAAAAAAACCGGTCTAGACTGGTTGCAACCAGTCTTTTATTGTAAAATTTACCGTACAAAATAACCTAAATATTACCTCACGCACATTGCATACATAGATAGATATTTTAAATCTCTGTAGACTGATCAAAATTTTAAGCAATTCCGTTAAGATTTGATAGAGATATGGCGAAAACGGAAAGGACATACATTCAAATTACTTTTGTAATTAGTA
>KN838573.1:14155-28399 GCA_000827195.1 Laccaria amethystina LaAM-08-1 | reverse complement strand
GTTATTTTCGGTCCAGTTAGGTTATTTTGGGTCTGGGAACGAAGGCTAACCGGTCTCGGTCTCGGTTAGAGCCCCTGGGCACCCAATAACCGGACCTAACCGGACTTTCGAACACTAACCACGATGGACCTCACAACGTGAATACGAAGACTACAAAGCAACCACGACATGACCATGATGCTGGACCACCATGACGGACAACCGTGATGCAAAGCCAACCACGACAGACACCACAACGCGAATACAGTGACTACAACACAATGACGACAACCAGACATGACCACAACTATCATTAAGCGACTTCGGCGGTGTTGGTATGTACAAGAGTACGAGGAGAGCTTGGAGACAGACGATGGTAGTGAGATGCTTATTAACTAGCATCATCTAGTAATCTCTTGTAGACGGCGTTCGTAACTTGACAGGAGAGGAAATATAAATATATTCTACATTTACTCTAAGCTGGTTTCTATCTGTGCTATCTCGTACAATACTGGCTTTATCTGCCTATGTATCGCTACTGGACTTCAATACTATGATACCATGGGGAGCTATGTCGTGAGCAGGTAAAGCCATCTATGTATTTATAGTACTATATAAATTGACAGTCATGCTATGGGGTGCTATATAAAGGGGGGGGGGTTGCAAAAGTGCTACCATAGCTATCAAAACTATGTTGTGCTATGTTCCAACCACTTTTTTTCCTGATGAAACCTGTACCCTTACCCACAGAAACCCTTACCCTTGGTTGGGGGTATGGGTTTCCATGGGTAAGGGTATGGGTGAGGCTGAAAGTACCCTGGGGTTACCTGTGACAATCCCTAGCACTGTCATGGATGATGGTGGTGGTTGAGGAACAGTATTGTTGGTTGTTGGTGATGCCCAAAGCAAACATTGGTGATTGCCAATGTTTGCTTTGGGTGAGCAAGCCACAGCAGGATTAAGTGACCTCAGTCTATTGTTTTGTAGTGATTGCATGGTGCAGCTGTTAGAATGTTCTCTGGTTTACACACATGACATATCATGAAGTTGGCTGTTTGATTCTTAACAGCTACACCATTTTTTACAACACATTGAATGGTTTCTTTCCACAGAATCCCATCATATAAATTCATTGGAAATTCCATGGAATGCATATGGAATGCACCATTCCATGGACATTCCATATGGATTCCATAGTGGGTATGGAATGAAAAAATGGCTGTATTGCCAGCCAAAAAATAGTCCATGGAATGGGGATGGAATCCACCCATTCCATATGGAATATACTGGGGAGTGTAAAGACCTCCAAGATGCTGCTACATATCTCGACGCTTTGTTTTTTTGACATCACTACCCTAGACCATCTTGAGTTGTCACCAGAAAACTGCAGTGGAAGTGCAACTCAAAAAACTGTTGAACTGAAATGCCATGTCAGAATGTTTTATTACCATGAATGTCCTGATTCTAGTATCCGACAGTTGGCTCTCCTGTCGGGCTTGCTCTTTGTCACTCACTCAGTTTGCTCTCAAGTCATTCAACACAACCCCTCGACACCCCCTTTTCCCTTGGATTCTAAAAATTTACGCGCAACAAGTGAACATACAAAGCCCTCCATCCCCTCATCACTCAACTACTACTTCACCTGAGGTCTAATTGCCGGCACCTGTGGCTGCTTGTCGATGTGGGCCACAGAAGTCATTAACCAAGTATACTCCCGGCCGTCTCCCTGTTTTGAATATTTTTTTAAATTAAATCAATAAGCACTCCATTTCGCTGGGATGACACAAACAGAAGACGTACAATCATCCACCCAGGGAACCCGGGGTCAAAAGCCTCGACCGCCTCCAACTCCTTGATCTGTTCCTCGCTCAAGGAAATACTGAGCGCTTCAATGTTTGCTAGAAGATGCTCAACCTTCCGGCCACCGATGATGGGAAAGACGTAGGTCGTTTTTTGCACAACGTATGCAATAGCGACTACGCATTTTTGTCTTGATCAGCTTTCAGTTGAGGAACAAAAGACGTCACACATACCAGAAGTGATACTCTTAGCTCCCACCTCCGAAGCAACTTTTTCCAAAGCCTTACACACCCTCTTCTCTCTATCATTACGCTCCCAGTTTGGATCGAATACCATGCGCCCTTTTTCTCCTGTCTGACGCCGTTTTTCCTCTTCCTCGTCGGTGCGGATTTTACCGGCCGCGAGGACGTTCCAAGGGGCAAGTGCCAGGCCTGATTTTCAATATTAAGGTCGTGATGTAGGTTTAATTAACGTTGTGGGTACCTTCAGATCTAGCCATGGGGATTATATCTCGCTCGAAGGAGCGGTCCAGGACGTTCCACGCGCCTTGGTAGATGACGAATGGAGTCAATGCGTGGTCTCGCGCGTATTGGTTGGCTTTTGAGACGATCCATGCTGGCGTGTCGGATACACCCTGTGAATTTCCCAACAGTCGTTAGGAATTGGTCGTTGAAATACGGAGGTAAAGCTTACGAGGTAGAGGACCTTGCCTTGCTGGACAAGAACGTGCAAAGAGCGCATGACTTCCTCGACGCTCGTGTCCCAGTCCCACCAGTGGAGGTATAAGAGGTCGATATAGGTCGTACGCAGCTTCTTGAGCGACGCTTCCACGGAAACATGCAGAGACTTCGTGCTATTTCCGGCGTAAAGGACCTTTTGCTGCACGGAAGTGTCGCCGCGTTTGAAGTTGGAGCTGTACTAAACAATATAAAAATGTTGTGTTATTTTCTTGCCAGATCCGGCTTTGAACATATGTACCTTGGTCGCAATGAAGAGTTGGTCTCTAATTCCACGAGCGTCAGCCCATTCACCGATGAATTCCTCAGACGTTTCGTCTTGGCTGTAATTTCATGGCGGTTAGATTACGATTGAAACATATCAATTTTTTCGCAACACAACACTCACTAGTTGTTCGCCGTATCAATGAAATTGCCCCCATGGTCATAGTAAGCGTCCAAAAGCTTGAAACTTGCTTCCTTGTCCATGGAGCCCATGCCAAATTCTTGCCATTTGTTTCCAATGCTCATGGCGCCGAGCTGAAGCGGAGAGACGTGCACCGAGGCATTGGGTGATAAGAGTCGATATCGACCGAGCGCTGTTGGTGGTGGTGGAGGAGGAGCTAGGAGAGAAGACATTATTGCAATTGGATGGTGATACATGTTGTAGACCTGTCGACCAGCTTATATACCATTGGAAAAGTGGATGATAAACCAATGACGTTGTCGCGACGGCATGGTCTACGACCAGTGGGAAAATGATGCTCTCCAATGTCTCAATCTGTAATCAAAACGGTGAGGAACGGGATGATAACTGCCAGTAGTCCGCTTCAGCACGGCAGGTTCGCGCACTTTGGTGGAATTTCAATTGGTTCGGCTGATAAATGCTAGGGATATCTTTGGCGGCTTGACTCTAATTTGGATCTAATTCCGACCCTAAAAGCTTGAAGACGACGCGTCAGCTTGCCTGCCGAATCATAATGTATGATTTAACTACCTTCAGAAGCGGACTCACTATTTTTAAATCTATTTCCAGTACGCATGGCTGAGGCACCCTGCGACATCGATTTGTAGTCTACATGTTTGTCATCCTAGGTCATCTTTGTTCGGACGTCTCGCTGCCAAACTACTCAACACAACCTCCTCCTACCACCAGGTTAGCGTTAACTGACGGTTAACGTAAACCGAATGCCCTCCTCGACGAATTAACGAATCTAACGACATGTCCCAGACACCCTCCAAACTCACCCTTCTCCTCCCAACCACGCCCTACGTCCTAGCGTACACCTTACCGCTGCTCCTCCTCTCCGTCCTACTAACCTTCGCAGGCACATTCCTTACCATCGACAGATCGCGCTCCTTCACCCCACGTAGCGACGCTTCCAGCTATTCTTCGCTTCCTGGTGCCTTCGATTATCCTAAAAAGAAGCGAAGATTCTCATGGCTTCTTGAGGGTGGGATTGGGGGGCTGGCGAGCGGGTACGCTTTTGGTCGTATGTCTTTTCTTTCACATCAATATCTGCAAGTGTATATTGACAATTGTGTCTTTTCAAGTCCATCTCTCTACCCTCCTTGTCCTTCTCATACCTGCGACATCTTCCTCCGCTGCGCTATCTTCCAAATCTTTCCTTGCTGTCTGGATCTTATCCTGTATCGTCACCACCTTCCTTGCCGGACGATACAGGTACGCCGCTGTTCTCTTAGCGAGCACATCAGGCGGGTACGTCGATCTCCCTACTCATCTTTTTTCGTGCCTAACAAATAGCATAACAGTGCTCTATTTTCGCTCTCCCTCTGCGTGATCCTCCACCCCTCACTAACACCAAGAGTCATCTTCACTACCGTAATAACAATCCTACTAACGTCCCTCGTTCTAATCAGCACCGTCATTCCTCGCCTTTCTACTATCCTCCTCCACCCGGTACTTCGTCTGTGCACCGCATCAACGGGGGCCTTCGGCCTCGTACTCTCCATTGCTCTCCTAGCTAAACCACAAGTCGATCCCTGGGCGAACATCTGGGAGCGATTGTGGGTCCAAGACGGAAATGGCTGGGGATCCGGTAAAGAGCAGGGGTTGAGCGCTGCGTGGGGTGTTTTTCTAAGTGTTGGCATAATAGCTGACTGGACTCTTCACCGATGGCTAGGAGAGTGTCCTGACGAGGTACATTTCTCAGTTGTCGTCCGATGCGTTTTCTGATTCCCTCAGTAGAGATGGGACAGCTACCTAGCCACTTACACCTCCAACCTCCCCAACCAAGCCGATCGCGCGGGGACTTTCCAGCCCCTAACGAATTTCTGGGATCGGTGGTTCCCTTCTTCGTCAGCGCCACTGTACCACCCCTCGAAAGACATCATTTTCCCTTCAGACAGCGACATGAAGAAAACCATACCCCTCACACTGCATGACCTCCCACAATCCAACTCTCCCCTCAAGCTCAAACGCAGTTCCACGACAACAAATGGCGGCGAAGACGCCAATTTCGTTTCTTCCCCCCTCACCTTCCCCAAGAAATCCCGATCTCACAAAAAGGTCAGGGTACCGGGTAATACGAAAGGGAGGAAACCAGTCAAGTTTGGGGCTATCGACGAGATGAGCTCTGATTCTGACTCCGATCTCGACGAGAAACCATCATTGTCAAACCCAGCTTTGCGACCCTCGTTATCTTACTCAACCTCATCAACGCCCACACTTGTTGATGGTCGTCTGGGTCCGGGAAAGCAACGGCCTTCCTATCCCTACCCGCACACACTCGACTACGACGAGGAACTAGCGAAACTCAAGTCTCAAAAACTGAGGTTTGGGGAAACGGTGCAAGTGTTGGATTATTCGGATGACGAGGAGGAGGACCTGACGGTTCAGAACTATAAGGGCGAGGAAAGGGACAATGAGGAAGGATGGAGCCCGGGGTTCTTGAGAAGGCATCAGCCATCTTCACTGCCGACGTCTATGTCTATGCCAGGCGCCGTACCGATACCTGCTACACCTTCTCTGATCAAGGCTGTAGATCGAATAGCAGTTGCCAGAAGGGATGCGTACGGGGCTCGATCTCCACCTGTCGTCCCTGGGTCTCGTCAGGAGTCCGTAGCGGAGGGGCAGGTAACGGGGAGCGATGACGATAGGGACGGTCAGCGTGTCAGGGCGCCGAGGTGGGAAGAGTTTTGGCGTGAGGTTAGGACGAAGGCACAGAGTTGAGTCGGAGGAGCTGGGTTGTGTGTACGATGGACGGACGCGTCACCTTTTTTTCTTTTCACCTCGGTCTTTTTCCATCATGTGCATGCTTACGATTTTTACGAAGTTACGATTTTAACGACAAACGTTGGCTTTTAGGGCCTTTTGGGCTTTTTGCCCCATATCTTTATTGATTTGTTGTACCATACTCGGGAGGAGGCCTGCTTCAAGCCCCCGTAAATTCAGATTCCCACAATGAAACATAATGCCATGCAAAGGAATAGTCTGCAAAAAACGAAGGGACCAAGTGTCTCCAGTATTGCCCCAAAAATAGAGGGCAAGGTTAATGGCTTCCAAGAACTTGTATTTCGGCCTATAGAAACCTGCCATCAACGGAGCGGGGTGCAGAGCGGTCATGTTACCACCATATCAAGCATATTCGAACCACTTGGGGTAAAACACCAGACAACCCAGGACCAGAGGCATGAAATCTTCAAAATGGAGCCTTGTGGGTTTAAAGGTATCCCAGGGGACGTGGTGGTGTTACATAAGTCGAGGGCTAATTCACCCTTTCAAGTGAACCATGCAGTCATTTCCGAGTATGAGGCGAATGGGCTAAGGCACTGTAATGCGGGTGGTACTAGACTTGCGCCGCAAAATTATAGAAACGGCGTCGTCCTTAATCGTCGGTAGAAATCAGCACGAGGCAGGGGTAGGGATTCTAATTGTGTTCCAGGGTGAATCTGTCGTTCTGCGAAATCTCACCTAATCCGAAGGCCAGTGATATAAAATTTGGTGGCACGAGAAACATAGCACAACATCCCAAAGCGGGATAGCCAGAGCAAGTGCGACACTTTTTCTGGGCTGGAAGATTGCGAGGAAAGGATAATTATTATGCAGGGTAATACTCTTTCTTGTAACTATTTTTTTCCCTTTCCACAAAGAGGAAAGTCATGTGAAATTTTTGAATATCCCCACTCGTAAAATACAAAGAATAGTTGAGCAGATCCTGCAAACCTTGCCTTTTATGCGGCATCATCTGAACAAAGAGTCCTTTCTCAGAAATTTCATTCTTTCCCTCCCCTTTTGTCAGCATGTATGAATTTTGCATCACGTCTGAGAACAAAGAATCCCTTTGCTTCGGCTTTCCTATTAATTTTACAAGATGGTCCAACTTTTACTACAATATCACAAACATGAAAATTCTTTGAGCATTTCAGCTTTTGTTCACCCTTTACCAGCTAAAAAAAGGCAAAGCAAAGTTCTTGGCCCGGATTTTTTAAAATCCCATGCCTTTCCCCACATAAAAAACTTTAAATATAATCTGAATACTCCTGAAAAGAAAAAGTGTCGCACTTTCTCAAGATATTCTGATTGGTTATATTGGGCAATGTTTCTCGTGTGGTGGTAGGCGCGGTACGGTGGCATAAAAAACGGGTTTCCGGGGAGTGGTAGCCTCGTCAAATGCAACATACCAAGCTAGGAAGGGGCCATTGTTCTCGCAAATCGGGTCAAAGAAATGACTCAAGTTTCTCGGGCCTACTAGGCGGAGAAAAAAAAGAACTTCGGAAAGCTTTGATAATCAGGATGAGAGGCCCATGACATGAACGAGATGGGAAGTACCAAGCGTAAGATTTGAAAAAAACATGGAGCACCAGGTCGTCGTTAATTTCCAGGGTTATCGATCTAATCATTTGGTGGGGACTGCCGGCGCATCACTGCCTCATGAGGCAGCCAAAATTCAGCTTGCTACGACCAAAAAACAACGATCAGTGGAGGACAATGGGTGGATCTGAGTCTGACATGACGAACCGGCCACGAGATTTGAAATAGGACTGGTTGTAGTATTGGGAAAGATCGTCTTCTCAAAGTCAGAACGAGAGCCTGATCATGAGGCTCACTGTATATTGGCTATATATCAAGAGAAACATACACAGGTGTCGCACTTGCTCTGGCTATCCCGTTCTGGGAAATTGTACTATTTTTCTCGTCCTGAAGATGAAAACGTGGACAATAATCCCGAAGGTTATCGATTGAATCAGTCGATGACTATCGACCTATCACCACCTTATAAGGTGGCCAAAATTCCTTGGATAAAACACTCCAGGCACAAGTAGAAAATTCCGGAAAATGGCCGACGCGGCGGCACACTGGGGATTGAATTACCACTGGTAGTAAAGCTGATCAATATACATATGTCAGATCAAATTTGAAGAGGCTAGATACAGATTCTGTAGGCGAGGATGACTTGTCGGAGGTTTAGCCAAGGTTTAGTCCAAGTTTGGTCACAGAGATGCGTGTGAACTTGCGAGCGTGCTGACCAGGACCCTGAGAAGCTGTACTGGCTCCGATGTCGCTTTCAAACTTGTTCTGGAGCAATTGCAAACTGCAACGTTGAAGGCCATTGTTGCGACTCGGCCACAGGCCACTCTCTTCTCTTTGGGTTATTATTTTTCTCTGGCGGGCCAGCCTTAAATTTTTAAAAGCTCGGTGGCCCCATTCGAAACGGTATGATCCCATGCCTCGTTCTAGCCAACACTTTGACGATGCCTCTTATGCCTCTTCATCAGGGGAGGACACCTTCTCGGCAGCGGAGACCACGCCATCCAACAGAGCCATGCAAACTTCCACACCGCAGAATGCCAAACGTCGAGTCGATGTGGCGACGCAGGGACTCACCAAAACGCGGTGCCTCATTACCAACGTCGAATGTGACACTGCGACTGACTATGCCCACGTCTTGGCACGCACTGTTGAGGGTCAAGCTGTGGTAAGTTACGTTGTTGACTCTTTTGCGACAGGGTGATGACGACGTACAAGATGAACAACCTCGAATTTTCTTGGAGGAAGATTCGGAAGACCCAGAACATCGATACCCGTTGCAATATATTCCGACGTGAGGCACATTTTTTGTGTCTATGCATCCTCTGAAACTTTATTTAGTGAGCGGCAAGTTTCATCGTCTGTTTGACACGAACAAGTGGCTTCTGCTGCCCGAACCCTGCATCATTGACAAATATATGAGGGCTTTACCTTATGTGGCCAACTTTCCTGATATCGAGGTGGATTCCTACTTGTTGTGTCGAGCGGCTCAGCTTACATATTGCCCTCGTCAGGAAACGAGGTATAATTATACGCTAGTTGCTCACCCAGGCATGAAGCATGTACCCATCCATCGAAGAAATGAAGAACTTGTTACTTCATCCCTTACCTATAAGAAGTTTGTCTACCCGTTCGAGCAATTCCCCATTATCGTCTCCCACGTTCATCCGCGTTTTGTGATTTGCGATGCTGGACGCAAACTACAAGACCCTTTCAAAATTATGGCTTTTGCTAAAGGAGACGAAGGAGAGTTGTACAAGAAATTGGCGGATGTCTCCAAAATCTATGAAATGTGGGCAAATGTCACTCCCGAGCCATACTTTTATCAACCCAGGAATGAGCCTAATGCTCAATTGGTCAACGCCAGACCTGGTCGGGAAAGTAGGGCAGACGTTTCGTATGCTGAATCTCCACTTCCCCCCCCAAATCCACCGCCTTCCTCAACCGTGCAAGAACGCGGCCAACCCTCTGGGTCCGTCCCAGATGGGACGCCCGACGAGCGAGAGTGCACTTCTTATGTCATTGATGATGACGCAAAGCTGAGAGTCGACGACGTCGCTCCGAAGCGCTGCACCATCGAGAACACGGATAAGTGTAACGCTTTGGACTACGCTCATGTTCTTGCTAGAAGCACCAAGGACCAGACGGTGAGCCTGTCTAGATCAATTATTCCGACCTCTAACTGACGCACTCTAGTTGACCAGTTTGGAATATTCGTGGGGAATGAACTACAAGAGTTTAAATGTCGATACTCGTCGGAATATTTTTCGCCGTAAGTCGCCCTTTCCCACTGGGGACCAGTCTTAACTTTACCCAGTCAGCAAAACTTTTCATCGTCTTTTTGATGGAAAAGCTTGGCTTCTGCTCCCAGAGAAAAGGATCATTGACCAGTATTTTAGAGTAAGAGGCAATCCCGCTGAATTTCCACTGATCGATGTATGTTGTCTTCGTTTTGCCCATTCAGTTCATAAATGACCTCGGTGCTTGGATTTAACAGGACGAAAAGTACTACTACACTCTGCATGTGAACAACTTGATGCAGGATTGCCCAATTCATGTTCAGCGTGATGAACCACCAACGTTGGCAGATGGGGAAGAAGAGGAACACGATGGTGGGGACGCGAACGAGGATGACGGTGAAGAAGGTCTTGAAAATGAGGAATTTTCCGACGACGAAGACGAGGATTCTGACGGCAACATCGACTTTGATAAGGAAGACGCATTCATCACCCACACATATCCTTTCCATCAGTTTCCTATTATTGAGTCCCACATCCATCCGCGCTTCGTCATCTACGACGCTGGGAAAAAACTAAGCTCCGGCTCTGCGGCATTATCGTTCTTTGAAGTGCATTTTGACCTTAAGGTTACTCTGAAGAAGATTGCTCGTTTGTTTCGATCCTGGACGGTGGTGCGCAGTCGTGACGACTTCCTCAAGGCGGGACGTTTGCGGGACAAGCCAGAGGACAACTGGCCAGATGACCAGACAGAGCCTCGACGTTTGCCTACTCTCACAGGAAAGCGGGTCTTTTCTCCGCTTGAAGGGGACGGTTCTCCCAAGCCCTCAAAGCGACCAAAATCTGGAGGCGATCAGGACTGTGCCTGGCTTGACGACGCGACCCTTGGTGAATTAGACCCACATCGGTCACCGCAGAAAGCTTGGCAAGACAAGATTGTGTCGATTAAAACATGGGTGGGACAAGTCCCATTGGACGCAATCGATCCCATGCTGCTTCCTGTGGATATCGGTGTGACGGACAAGATAGTTTGTCATACTCCTGACCAGTACGGTTTAGATTCAGAAGACATGGATTCTGTATTATCAGCTTAAGGATTAGTTATTTCCATTCGTTATATGTAGAACAGAGGACCAGAATGAACTCATGCTCTAGCCAGGTGTTATAAGAACAATTCGTCGACGTTCACAGCGACCACCTCAACCATGCGCCCCATGGCCACTCTCTCGCCATTGTCCATACCAATTGGCCAATCATGCTCTGGATAATCACTGAGATATAGATACCATTGTTGCCTTCCATGCCACAACCAACCCACAACGGCCAACCACTTTCCAGATCTCTGCAGCTCTCTGCAGCAAGACTAGTGCAGGCCTTCTGTCACTAGTCACTCAGCAGCGTCAGGGACCGAGGTGATTAAAACCTTGTACCATATTCTTTTCGCTGTGCTTCTAAGACCCTCTGCCCAAAGTAACAATATTTTCACATCTCTACAGATAGTGCGGCATGGCTCTGTCCTGGTCGCGCAACAGTTTTCCTAGCTCGACAACTTTCCAGCATCTTTATACAACGGAGAACGATCCCAGCCAAGTAACAACCCTCTCCTATCTCTCGTCATTTTGATATTTCCGGGACTGATGTCGCCATGAATCAAACCGAGCCTGTTGTACGCCTCCTTGTGAGCTGTTTATGCTTGGAAATAAATTAGAATTTTTAGAGTGAAAGGAAGCAACGCACCGAACATGGCATCATATATTACAGTCATGAATTGCTTTGAGGATGAGAATTTGCAGAGTTCGGCGCGACGCGGCCCAATTTACTTATTATTATTTAAGTCACATGTTCGCGGTTCTAATCCAGTTTAGGGCCAGCTTTCTCGCGATATCCACTTTCCTACCATTACAACCAAAGGCTCATCAGAAGCTCTTTTCTCGGGCGTCACTGCGAAACTTCGAATTTTAAATCTTTTTCGGGATTTAAATTATTCAGAATGGGGACACCCTATCGATGAAACGAAATGGCGTCAGCGCTTCTTGCCTCAAAAAGACTAGCCGCGGTTATTCGCGGAGGTTATTGCTGACTTGGAATGAGGACGGGTTTTTTCGGAGTTCAATGGCAATTTAGGGTGTGGGGACGTGCACATATAATTTTGCAAACCTCTCGCAAGTAACTTAGCAGGCTTACTACTTACCCACCTCAGCCGAATCAGCCGAAGAGGACTCTTTTGGCTGGCCTGCCAAGTCGAGGGCACAGCAGAAATCGAGCGGCAGAACTTGTCCGCTTCGTTCCTGACTTGTCTAATGTGTACAGGAACCGCAAAACAATTGGCTACAAATGGTCGACTTTCTACTTCTATCGTCTGGGCGCCCACCACAAGGAGTCGTCAACGCCCACCGCCCACCGCCCATCTCGAGCGTCGAGCTTATCGGAGCGCTACTGTTTAGCCAGCGCCACGCACATCTGCCCAACTGCATAAAGGAAGGAGGTAGCCATCAATTTACTGCTCAGCACCCACCATTACTATGTCCGTCAAAGAAATAGCAAGCTCCTCAACTCCAGTACTTGTCGAAGCAACGAGCGAGGCAGTTGTCTCCCAAATCTGGTTCAAGACAGATCCAATCGATCGACCATTCTCTTATCGTGCCGTACAGCTACAGCTTCAGACCGACTCCTCTGACCAAGGCCATGAAACGGGAGTAGAGCCCGGAAGCTGGAGTTGGTTCGAGCTGGTGATTTTCGAAGACGCTCATACGGATAAGCCGCGCCTCAAAGATGGAAAAGAGCTGGTCTGGCGAAGCCATGGGAATCGAACTGATCCCTTGGACGTTAAAGTCTCTATGGCAAGACACTTTGGAGTTGTTTTTGATCGTCGACACGATCTGCTCGATGCTCTTGAGGTGATTTGCGGTTTATGTTAGCAGACTTGATCTTGATCTGATATGTTCATAATAACAAAAGATCGGCAACGTCGTCGGAGTACGAGTCTGCGCCAGGTATCCAGGCTGGGTGAATAATGCTCGAGCTGGTCGATTAATTGCAAAGGTTCTGGACGAAGGTTACATATCCCTTTCATTTCACCATCTTTCGAAGCTGACTGTCGTTCACAGATCTGTTCACGCCAATGTCATGGACATTGAGTTCTACCCAGGATACCCCTGACGACATCCCGGATACTATTCAAGACGGTGTTTATACCTTGGTCCCAACTTCGGGCTGTCACGTTGCATCCCAGACTCAAGATCAGGCTCAAACCATTTGGTTTACAACCCCAGTCAGCATTCTTTTTCACGAGGTCTATCATCTTTCAACTCATGCGGCATTAGGTCCTAGATAAAGACGTTATTGGGAAGATTGAGGTCATTCAGCTCTTCACGCAGGCGCATGGCAAGCAAGGAGTGGATACGACGGGTGTTTGGACCTGGTTCGATCTCGTCATTCTCGCAACGCCCGAAGCAACAGAACCAAATGTCAAAGATGGTCGGGCCTTGGTATGGCGTAGCCATGACATTACCAAAGATTCCAGCGAACTCTCAGAGCAAGAAGGAAAAATCTTTAGTCTGCGTCAGCCAGACCTTCTCAGCTTCCTCCAGGTGATTTTTGTATACCATGATTGTCCACCGGGTATCTAATATCACTCATCTAGCCTGGCAACGTCATTGCTGTTCGTGCCTGTGCTCGATTCCCAGGCTGGGAGCTTCGTGGACACTCTGCTCGTCTCGCTGTCCGAATCTCTAACAGAGGTCTGTTTGCAGTTATCTTTTGATTGATTGTTAAGTTTACATGGGATCAGGACCACACCGTGCACTTGCCAAGCCAACCGTCGACTGGAAGGGCATCGCACAGTCCAATCAGAAACTTCAGGCGAAGCTTAAGGAGTTTTTGGATGCTGCGACTCCAAAGGGTGTCGAGGCAGCTCACTCCGTTGAGACGACTCTCCTGGCACAAGAGTTGCGTTCAGATTGGCAGTATGGAGCTGGCGGAAAACCACTCCGACTCCTTTCCCTTGGTACGCCGAGTTTCGTTGGTTGCACCATCTTTCTCAGTTTCTCTGTCTAGATGGAGGTGGTGTCCGAGGCATATCTTCTCTTTACGTCCTCAAGGCTGTGATGAGCAAGATCACTGGTGACCCCAATGCGAAGCCATGCGACTACTTCGACATGATGGCGGGAACTAGCACTGGAGGGTACGATCTTTTCCTTACTTTTACTCCCCACTTGCAAAACTCACTCCATTTCTGATGTAGGCTTATTGCACTAATGCTTGGTCGTTTGCGAATGTCGATAGACCAATGTATTGACGCCTACAACGGTCTGGCCTCCAAGATCTTCTCGGCTGGCCTTCTAAACAAGATCAAGAATGGTGCAGATACTGGTGCACGGTTCTCTGCAGAGGTCCTCGAACAAGCCATCAAGGACGTCATCAAGAAGTACTCTGGAAGCGAGGATACACCTATGCGTGACCCCGTCGATGGGTGTAAAGTGTATGTTGTCACTCTTGTGGTGCACTCGTTCGTTAATCGTTCTTTGCTAGGTTTGTCCTCGCTTGCCGTGCTGACGACCTTAGCAACCGTGTCGCAACCCACCTGCGTACGTATACCAATGGCAATGTCGAGAAATCTTGGGCCGATTACAAGATTTGGGAAGCTAGCAGGGCAACATCTGCAGCCCCCACGTATTTCCCGCGCATGAAGCTCGGTGATTATGAGTATGTGGACGGCGGCATGGGCTTCAATAATCCCGTC
>KN838573.1:0-12430 GCA_000827195.1 Laccaria amethystina LaAM-08-1 | reverse complement strand
CTCACCCCTCCCCAGCAACAACCGACCACGACCACGACCACGACCGACCACGCCTGACCACGATCATGGCAACAACCCCGGCACAACAACCGCACATGACAAGACACGACCATAACTGCATGCCCTACGCCCGGGTACCACTCCCTGACTCTCCGATCCTCGCAGGGTTGCACGGAAGTGTCAATTGACACTTGCCCTGCCTTTGCGAGGTAAATTGGTCATTGCTGGAGGGATACCCATGGGTTTTTGTAAACCCCTGACCCGTACCTGCGAAAACCCGCACCCGTGGACGCGGGTACGGGTTTTGACGGGTATGGGTGCGGGTTACTCTGGAAAACCCCAGGGTAGCCCGTGCCATTCCCTATTGATTATTAGCTACTATACTGTCAGTTTCAAGGCCTGAAGAGATTAGAGCCATCTGGCATAACATTCTGGAGATATCCGACATGCTTTGTGTCCAAGGGGTGTGCCGGCATTTGCCGGAGCACACAGGGTGGGGAGGGGGGGGGGGGCAGGAAGCTCCTTATACAAATAACTTTTTTTTGGTGATTTGCGACTTCGGACAGACCCTAGGATGCAAGTGTGGGCGTCAGAACGCAAATGCCCTCGTTTAGGACCCTTTGAGGGCATATGGCATCATTGTCACGAGATAAACAGCAGTCATCACTGAAAAATTTCCATACAGAGCAATTTTCTCGCTTAACGTTATCGCAGATTGACAGATGGCAAAGAAGAAGGTGTGTTTTAGTCCCCTAGTCCCCATTCAGCCACTCATACCCACGACTTCAATCTTATCTTAGCAACTATCTGAATTCATGGCCTCGAGTACATGATCTTGTGACGCTTGTGAGCTCGAAGTGAAAATTGGACTTGGTGGGGAGTCCAACTGGACTACACATACAGAGAGTGTGGCCCATCGCAAAAACGAGGCCTCCAAAAATTCTACTGCTAAGTCTAAATTAACATCTTTCTTCAAAAAGAAGCTGCCTGGAAGTTCATCCAGATCCTCGCCGTTGACTTCTCTGCTACAAGATCCCACGCCCTTGTTCTCCGGTTCATTTCAGGATGGCCCTTCTTCCACACCTCCCATCGTCCACACTCCGGATGATGAACCTATCATTATTAACTCAGATGGCTCGCCTCTACTGCCACCTCCCGGCGCTGGAGCCGTTTCCTCAAGCTCTCTTCTTTCGGAACTCGAACGTGTAATATATCGGTATCCTTACCTTTGTCTATCCCTGAAGGCTCAGAAATGGATGTCCTTGCACAATTTTCTGGAAACCCTGTTCTGGAGCTGGAAGCCGGTCAAGATGTCTGGGAAATGGCAGATCGAACACTTAACGGAGCTGTTGGATACAATAAAACGGTTGTCGCTGACAAGGAGATTAGGTAGTTCGGATGACGGCCTGTCCATTACATTATATAATCATTTCCCTATATAGAAATGGGGGGAGGGGGGGGGGGTATGTGGTCGCCTTAAACAAATAAACCAAGGTGATATACTTGAAAAATAACTTACATACCCCTTGTTTGTGTCAGGAAGATGATGTACTCTATCTTTGTGAGTTCTCCACCATTTCTTATGATCTAGGGGTCGTTTAAATTGGTTATTATGTAGTTTGAAGGGATGAAAGAGACGAGAGGGGTGCATTTTTGCATTCCAAAGATATTGTGCATTTTCTGTTTGGTGGGCAGGTAGTCTAGGTAAGTCAATTCTCCACCGTTTATTATGATCTAGGAGTCATTGGAATCGGGTATTATGTAGTTTAAAGGGAAAAAAGAGATTAGAGGTGCACACTCCTGCATTCCAGAGATATTTTGCATTTTCTGGTTTGGTAGGTACAAATATGTACCATTAGTGTTGCTGTGGCTCAGCTCACAACGGCTAAGCCGGCTGAGCTGAGCTGGAAATAGCTAAGCCAAGCTGATTGACGGCTTTCCAGACTCTGAGGCTTGGCTTGGCTTGATAGCCAGTTATCAACGGTTTGAAGCTGGCTTGAGCTGCAGCTGAGATCTAAATCAGGGAGTTACAGACAGATAATATGCTGCCACCCTATTGCATGTACTGTCCCGTTTCATTCAATTCACACGTCACATGTCACAGGCTTCAATAATTTGTCCGAAATGTCACACTTGTCTTGCGTCACACAGCCCTTGTACAAAAGCGCTTGTGGGTGCTCATGCCACATAAGGCAATTAAGGGTCCAATTCAGCAGTGGGCAGCTGTCGGGTTGGACCCTGTCACCCTCCTTTTGGGAGGTGTACAAAACTAAAATTTCATACAAGTGGTCACAGGTCACACCCTTGTGTGAATTGAATGAAATGGGACAGTATTTCCAGCCCTCTTTTCAGTGTAGCTGTATGAAAATGACAACTTTACTTTGTGAGCCATTATGTAAATGGGCATTCCAATCTGTTTTTTTTTTTTTCATTGTCTTTGTCATGGGAACTTGGCCAAGCAAGTACAAACTTTGAGCTTGTCTTGTAAAACCGACAGAGTAACTTGTAGTCCTTCTACCCTTGTCCCAGACACGACAAAAGGGACTTTTTCCAGTCACCACAACGTCTACGTGGTGTAAACAATAACGACGATCATGTCAAGCATCTCACATCATGCGTGCAAGGCGACAGTCCACAGCATCACAGCATCCCAGGTGGTTCATCGACAAGTCTCAACCTACACCCCGGGAAATCAATTTCAGACGTCAGTGGGACAGCTGAGGGATTTTTGATTGGATACTTGGTGAGCCCCCTCTCACGATTGCTCACTTTAGCAGAACTGATTGACTTTGGTCGTAGGGTCCACTTAATACCCTTAACAGCGACCTACAAGGAGGTCTACAATATCCATGTGTACTTCTCCATACCTACAGAATCAACAACAAAGTCATCTGGGTTGACGCTTCCCGAGGTAGGCCCAGAGGCTAGGGAAGGAGATAAACATCATCAGAGGATTGTCAGAGCTGAAAAACAATGAAAGAAAACTATGGGATAGACAGCGGACATAGAAGGTATGATCTTTCTTGCTTCTCTGTGTAACTTTAACAATGTTACATTTTTTTTCTAACCACATTTGCAAATCTCGCCCAGCGCCTAACACGATGTTCTTCAAAATCCCCGCCTTTACTTTCATTGCCCTTTTCACCCTCCTCTTCTCTCTCCTTACCGTCTGTGCCCACGCACCTCCCACAGTGCCTGGCAGTCTCATAGAGCGCACCTACTCTTGCCACAATTCTCCCATGGCTTATCGCTCTGACGCTGCTACCATCAATGCCCAGGAGTGGGAACTAAAGCGAACTGACAGGATCCAATGCCGGCTCAGCAATGTGCACGTCGCTTGCGTGCCTAACCCTAACCCTTACAGCGAGGCATGCCAAAGCACTTGCCAAGTCTGAGGCCTGAAAGAAGAAGAGAACCCCATGACCGCTCTTCAACTGTTGTTTGCCTCACCACTCTTTGTTTGCTCATGCCTTCACAATGGATTATTGTATCACCACCAGCAACCCTATAGTTCCGACTTCGACAACTCATGGTTGATGCCTAAAATTATTCACTGTATCTCCCCTGCTGGAGCTGTTGGTGGTTGAACCTTCACAGTGTTTAATTCGAGGGCCAGTTTTTTATTTCTTGGATGAAGATTGATCAATTAAATTTCATGTACCTCCACTACCCATAGAATGGCAATTATGACTATTTAGTTATGAATTGATTTCATAAATTGTAACGTTCGAACTCAGGTAGCCGTGTAATTTTATCACAATTACACCTACTTGTACATAACAACTGGTGCTCATCAAGACAAAGGGGGGAAGCAGCACTACAATCTTACCAAGAAGTTGAGTGTAAGCATTTGAGGGACTGGTTCACCTGTGGGTTGGGCATACCCTTGGTTGGCAGGTTTTCCATTGAAGGCTTTCAGTGTGCAATCCTCTGAATATGGGATTCCCGGACGTGACCCAAGGCTGATTAGTCTCTTCACGTAGTTTATGTCGATGAACTTTTATTTGTAGACTACGTGCATGCGTGCTTCGCTACTAGCTAATGCCAGGATGACATATGTCCCAAATAGGATGTGAGCCACCAGCTTAGCCGTAGCCGAACCAAAGCCACCCTGAGCCAGCTGCTCTAAATACACCTCAGCTTGGAGCCTAAGCCCTAGATGCAGGAGCTGGTGGGAGCTGAGCTGAAGCTGAGCTAAGCTGAGCTGTGGCAACACTATGTATCATCCCAATTAAGAAATAACATATTTAGGTTACTGGTCATGTGACTACCCTCCTGATGACCCATTGGATGGACCCTGACAGCAGCCAATGATATTGTGCTAGGCAAGTATGAAATAGTAATGAAATTGGCCTGGTACAGTAATGAAATAGCAATGATATTGTGCTGGGCAAGTATGAAATTGTAATGAAATAGTAATGAAATGCAAATGATATTGGGCTAGGCAAGTATGAAATAGTAATGATGTTGGGTTAGGCAAGTATGAAATGGTAATGAAATAGTAATGAAATTGGCCTGGTACAGTAACAAATAGAAATGATATTGTACTAGGCAAGTATGAAATGGTAATGAAATCACACTGAGAGAAATGAAATAAAGCATATCATTACTGTAGCCTAGGTATCTCATATCATATTTCCTCCTGGCAGGAAATAAATGACTGTTCAGGCAACTACCCAGGTTTAATGATAAAAGTGGTAGGTACTAGTGGTAATATGTCATTTGAAAATCTCTCACTGCTGTCCATTGTTTCACATAACATCATAAAGGGTACATTGACATTGACATCCTCACTCAAATCTGGCTGGTCCAATGTTCAAACCGACGGTACTTTGGTTTCTATCAAGCAATATCACTTGCTTCAAGCAAGATTCAACAAGATGCAATGAGAGCACAGCAATCTTGTAAAGCAGTGCGAGTTATTGTCAGCCAAAAACTCAATGCTCAAGTATGTATCATTAAACTATAAGCTCGAACAACTTGCTCATATTTAACTCAGAGAGGCCTATGCATTCTGGGTCGCACAGGTCCCTACTTCCTTTAGTGAACATGTTGTACTGAGACATGAAGACTACCCCAACATTTTGTACTGGTTTCACCATGAATATCTTGCTGCATTGGCAGAAGGAAGAATCACCACTGTCAACAACACCCCTATTAAGGCTCAAGGTTACAGAGTTGTAAGGTCTGACAGGGGGCTCTGCCCCAATAGACTTAAATTTGACATGAAAAAAAAAAAAAAAAAAAGGCTCAAGGTATTGATCGCAATGAAGCTGATGATGATGATGACAGAGAGGATGGTATTGGTGTACGTGAGCAGCCCAATGGTGTACCTAATGGTAAACGAGGCAAAGGGCGAGCTTTGCTGGGTGAGAACGTTAAAATGTGTTATATCCAGCACAAGAATGGTGTCATTATTGACGGCTGGAGAGCAACAGAAATATGCCACCATGCAAGGTTGATCTTTGTTGGATTTGCCATGGATGGTACAGTGTTTCCTAGCTGGGTTGAAGGAGTGGATGTGACAAGCTGTAACAATTATTGCCGCCATATGGTAGCAAGATTCCCCTGAGTTAGGTTTGTGTGACCTGGACTAGAAAAGCGAGCAGATTGCCAGCAAGACCTATTCACAATGGTGCACTCACTGGATCAGCAAACAAGAGACAGATAAATCCAAGGGGAAGACTTCATGAAAGTGGCTGTTTGAGGAGAATGTGAAGGACAATCCCTCTCATAAGAAGACAAAGGTTTTGGAGCCTATGAATTTCTTGGATTTGGTAAGTTTTGGACACTGTATTTACTTCTAAATTGTCTCTAAATGCTAGCTTAAGGTACCATAAATTAACATCATTGCTGACACACCTGCTAGGCCTCCACCAGCTATGGTGAGTTTTACTAATCGTATACTGTCCAATCTAACCACAAGTTCACAAAGGGACAGGTTGCCACCGGAAACCAATCCCTCGCTGTTGATCCAACTGTCCTGACCAGTTCCAATGCACGTCCCCAATACCAGTTTTCTGTAGGTTATATTTAAGCTGTTTCTATTTCTTTGATTGCTAAATTTCCTCACAAAGCTCAACAAACTGTTTGGTGTTGCTCCATTGCCGTCGGCCACTCCCTCTTCTTCAGCTTTAGCCAATCCTGTACACCCAACTCAAGACGCCTCTAACACCGATCAACACAATTTCGGCATGCATTCTTCCCAAGGTGTTCAGGAGTTGCCTCAAGAAAATACTCAGAAGGCCTCAAGATGGCCTAACAAGATGTGAGTCAACGAGCATTCAAACACTCCAAGGTATGTACATACTATACTCTAGAAATATATCCCTCAGTGCGATATTGACATTTTTCAAGGAACCTTTGTGCCAAAGAGTGGGTGGAACAGTATCATGGTACAGTCGATGAGTTTGCTGCATATTTCAACAACCTTTCCACAGAGGAATTAGAGGTTTGTTCTTTCAAATTCTCACTAAACCTATCTGAATTCACATTTCATTTAGCACTTCAAGGCCCTTTCCAAGTCCCTAGGCGCAGTGAGGAGCAAGCAAGCTGCCTGAGTCTGTTAATGGGTTTCAGAGGGATTCAAGATGTGCTGTTTATTTAGATCAATTTGCTGTGATTCATCCTCATGCTCTGTTATTGTGTTTAAATATAATGGAGTGTTTTATGTATGCTCTCATGGCATTTCTTTTAAATATAATTTGTCATGCACTTCTTCATTTATCTGACTATCTCAAATGATTTGCTGCACACCCACTATATATCAAACTATTTTGAACAATTTGCATATAATTGCTGCCAATCACAAGCAGTTTAAATTTTCCCATGAATTAAAATAAATCATGTGATATAGAGTTAATTTTCACTGGGGGTCAACTGTAGTGAGGGGATTTACCTGTTGGAGTTGATTCACTAAGGAAAGTTGACGTGTGGTGAAAAAAAGTGTAGTGTTGCAGCTGCGATATCAACTCTGCATTCCACTAATGATCTTCCAATTATCAGGTAACTACAGAGATGAATCTATCTCTGTATTGTACACACCTCTAAGTTCTCTTAATCGTGTCATCTTTGTCTGACTCTTTCCCAACCTCTCCACCTGTCCATCCACAAAAATTGCTGGAGTAGGGAATGCCTGGCAGGGTACTGGTGTTTGTAGTTGCTACAGAAAAATAATAAATAAATAAATAAAAAAGAGAAAAAAAGCGAAGAAAATATAATATTTCTTATCTTATCTTATCTTACATACATGAGTTGTAAAATACTGACCCATCTTACAACTGGGCTATCAATATTTTTTTGACAGGGCCTTCTGGGTCATCTGTTATCCCTCCCATCATAATGTACTTTGTTGCAGTCATCACATGGGTTTTTGCAGTATTTCTCTGCCCTACTGCCCTTGCATTCTGGTGTAAAGCATTTCCAGCATTGTTTTCCTGCCCTGATTCTCTTATCAGTCACCCTTTTTTGAATTCTGTCAATACCAATTGGTTGCAAAAAGTTCAAAACCTGACTATTTTTCCTTCTTTAAGCCTCAAAATCTTTTAATAATCAACTTTTATAACAGTTATGAGCAGCATGAAATTTATTTTAGAAAAAAGGGCATAACTATAAGAAACAAAAGAATATCAATGTGATGGTGGCCTATTTACAACAGGAATCAATTGAAAAAAAAAGTGAGTGCAAATATGTACAAGTTTTAGAAGCCCTTGAGTCATTGTTATGTTTCTGCAATGGCAGGATGCAGAATCAGCATCATAAAGAGTAGAAAATGAAATAGCAAAGTAAAATTTGTAGCTGCAATCAGATGTCCATTTTTCTTTAGCTACTATATCCATGGCTACATAATATAGACTCAAATGTTGTGTCTGGCTAGTCACATGGAATTTTTTTACCACAGGCAAAGTCAGGTAAGTAAGTTTAAAATAAAATGTACCTTAAATGCATCATACATTCTTGCACATAAAAGAAAAATTAACAATCAATTTATGCAGTGGAGGAGGAGGATGTTGAATGTCAACATCCACATGAAAGAAGGAAAGAAAGATGTTAATTTTCACAAATGAGTTTCTAGAATAGCTGATTGTACTTGAACAGGTACTCCTCTCTACCCATGATTCAACACAAAGTAACTAGAGATAACCAACATCTTGCCTGAATCTTTCCAGAAGAGGGAGAGCTGAATGGATTAGTTATAAAGAAATGGAAGAGGAAGAAATACCCCAAGGAGTAATCAAACCCAATACATCAGGAAAAAAATGGTAACAAGCAGTACTAATCACTCCCCCACCTATTTCTACCAGACTCCAGGACTCCAGTAGGAATCCCAGAATCCATTTTTCTGGAAACAACTTGATTGCTACTGAACTACAATACAAAAAATTGATTGTAAACTAATAAAAACTACATTTAACAAGCCGTTCTCGTTGTTGGTGGGGGATAGTGTTTTAAGGTTTGGTTCAGTCTGGTTTTTTGTGCCCAAAACAGGCAACCGTGGACCGCAACCGGTCCAAGACTGACACAGATATTGGGGGGACCGGACCAGACCACCTAGGACCGGTTTTTTGCAGTCCACATAACCAAAATAAACTGGTTTTTTGGTATAAAATTTGTTGTGCCAATAAAAATCATCTGTACCTCAACTATCATTACTCTGAAAATTAAATGAGTTATATAGCATAGTAGAGCGTGTCAATACCCGTCATTCGACCAAATTTCAAGAGATTTGATGAATATTTGACATAGCTATGACCAAAACTGAATTACATCTGCTAAAGACTCAGGCAAAATGTAATGTGACAATAATAAAATGTGTGATGCATGTCTACATAAGTGGTTAGTGGGAATATTCCTCTACCTAAAATCCTCATATAAAAAATTAGATTGAATCAAAATGATTAAAATATGAGTGAGTTATAATCAAAGTCATTTGGGTACAAGTTTTATGAATAAAAAGCTTATAAATATATATAATATCTTTCTCAATTCTTGACCATTTTTGATGAACAAAGGGTCAAATTAAAGGTAATAATCATCATTACAAGGCTGTGTAATGCATGTGATGCTTAACCGTTGCAACTGATTTAAACCAGTCTTTTTGCGGTCCTACAATATTTTAAAAAAAGAGAGACCAGCAACCGGACTGCGAAAGACCAGTCCATAAATAGACCACTGGTCCGGTCCTAATCGGTCCTGTTCAGTCCAGTTTCCATCTTTTTTTTTGGTCCTATGGACCAGACCTTTAAACACTAGTGGGGAGGGTGTAGTGGGCCATGTTTGCCATTAGTGGGGTATGGTGCTGGGCCATCGTGACTGTTGGCGGGTGCTGGTGCTGGGCCATCGTTGCTGTTGGTGGGGTGTTGTGCTGGGCTGTCGTCGCTGTTGATGGAGGGGTGGTGGAGGTGGGCCACATTCACCATTCATAGGGTGTAGTGGTGGGCTCACATCGCCGTTGGTGGGTGGTGGTGATGGGCCCTCGTCAGCATTCTTGGGGGCCGTTGGTGGAGTGGGGTGGTGGGCCAACGTCGCCATTAATGGGGGGTGGTGATGGGCTGTCATTGCCGTTGGTGGGTAGTGGTGGTGGGCCCTCACCACCGTTCATGTTGCTGCATTGTCTTGCATGCTGTTGTCCTACATGCCCTTGTCCTTGCGTGCCATCGTTGTTGCGTGCCCTCGTCTTTGCATGCCCTCGTCCTTGCGTGCCCTCGTTCTTGTGTGCCCTCATCTTTGCATGGTCTTGTCCTTGTGCCCTCACTGTCATCCCTTGTTGTCTTCATTGACTCTCCTTGTCCTTGTCGACCCTCATGGCCTTCATCTCGTTCATCGTTGCTGGGCTGTGTTGTCGTTTCCGAGTTGTGTTGTTGTTGTTCATCAAAAAAGACGGACAACGAATCTGTTGTCGTCCGTCGTTCAGTTGCCACATCACCATCAGCGATGTGGAACCTGGAATTCATGTCAGCAAGCTACAAGGGGGATGAAGGAGACACTCACTATGGACGGTGACAACATTGAGCATCATCACCATCAAACAATGTTGCATCATCATCATCATCTTCACAGGATGATGGTGGTGATGTGGAAGGATGTGGGTTGATGTTTGGGCAGAATTCCCACTCACAGAATTTTCCAGGATCCTTTTTAGGAAAGAGGTCACTTGGTTGGTATGTAGGGCATCATATTATAATACGACAACAGTGTTTTCGCACAGCAGACAAAGATGTATTCTGATTGGCTGAAACAAACCACGCAAGATAATTTATTTTCCACAGTTGTGCGTTGCACAGGATACTGCCATCGGTTTACAATACCAAATCCACTGCCAGGTCTCTACCTTACCGCCACAGTATTGCTGGGTCATACCTTCTGGCTGTGTTTCACGCCGATGATCATACAGCAATACAGGGCAAACTTTCCATGTCACTTCTGGCTCATCTTCGCAGCAGAAGTATATGTGCAACTGCTCACAATGTCGTCGTGGCGAGGTGAGGCAAGTCGATTCTGGCAACATCCACATTGTTCACTCTTGCTTGAACTTCTCTTATTGTCATCTCCTGCTTTACACTTACCGCTACCTTCTATTTAGTGCCACTTTCTATAAAAAAATGTATGTCCACAAACAGAGATTTTTTTTCCCATTTCACTTTTTGAACAAATTTTCCTGACTACGTAAAATCCAGCTTTCTCCCTGTCTCAACCTGCCTGGTTTATGGCCTGGAACTGGATACCTTGTGGCAAGGAGTTGTACCTTTCGTGATAGATAGTCACCAACATTCTCGAAAATTCAGACATTCTTGGCAACTCAGGATAGTGAGGAATGATCATGACACCGACGTGATTGATATTCGCAGTCATTGTACGATATATTTTTCGACCTCTTGAAATCACTCTCACTCATAGATAGATGCCAAAACATTCTTACAACTCCTCAACGTCAGCAACAACGTGAAAGGCAGGCTTTTCGCAAATTTGCGCAAAATGTTGAGGAAAGCCCACGCCGTCGCCCTGTTGCATGAAGACCTGAAACCCCACTCCTCAGCCTGGGTACGTTGAGAGAACAAGGGCGAACCATCAAGCTTCAAATCGAGCAGGTCGCAACATGGACCTTTTGGGCTCACTGTGGCGAAGACATGTGGACCATTTACAAGATGAAAACACTCCAGCCAGTGCATCAACTTTGAACAATCTGAGGGCTTTGTTGGCTAGACAAATGGTGCGTAACAATATAAAAATTATACTTTCCTCTTGATACTCATTTTTATTCTAAAGGCGTCACTTCCCAGTTCTTCTCAGCAAAATGTGCCTGTGTCCAGCCATAACAGGCAAACTCCAACTCGGATAAGCAGTGCTGCGCGATGTTCCATGGCACAGCGGGAAAGACGAGATTGTGAGCGACAAGTACGAGATGAGTGAGAAACGACTGTCACACCACAATTATGATGGGCACCCACTCCCTTTCTTCCTTCACCTCTTCCTATGCAGCCTAGCCAAGCTCATACTGTCACCCCATTCTCCTGCTCCATTCCAGACTCGCCATGGTGCAAAACTGGGAAACCAGTTCTGCATAACAGGCGATATGTATCCATCTCAGGCCACAAGTATTGGTGACCTTCCCCCAGCAACACTGAGCCCCCCGACCCTACAAACGGGCCATGGTTGATGGTGCCTGCTGATGGGCCGATGGATCAGTTGACCCCATTAAAGGTGGACCGGCCAGCAACATTTCTATAAGAAGTGGTGTTCTGAGTCGGCCGAGTAGCCAGCATTTTGAATTCACCTGGCCAAAATTGACTTGGATGGAGGGTCAGCTGACGACAGGTCTCTTCAATTATGGGTCAGCCAAAGCCACGTAGACCCCACATATCTTGGATGAGCCTATTCTAAACCTGGCTCAGTGCTGTTGTACTATAGCCCGGCCCAGTTATAGTTTTACTATTGCCCGGCCCAGTTGCAAACTACAGCCCGGCTTAGTCTTACTACAGCCCGGCCCAATTGCACTATGGCCCGGCCCAGTTTTACTATCGGCCGGCTTAGGTGCAGTAAACCACAGCCCGGCCCACTTAGCCCTACCCACTTGTACTACAGCCCGGCTCACTTGTAGTACCGGTCCAGTTGTATTACAGCACACCCAGCGTTACTTTTGCCCGGCCCAGGTTATAGCCCGGCTTAGTGTTAGTGTGGTTATATTAGAGATTTCATTGGAGTTATTTCCCTTGATTTAAGCCATTGAATGTTAAATTCGATAAATCACGCTCATCACCGGATTCCGATTTATGTGAGAAATGACTTGGTTATTCGCCTTGTAATGCCTACCACCGAAGCTTCCCTGATGCCTCCCTGACGCGCCTCTCCTCCATGCGTATTCGTCCTATTGACTCCTGCCCTCCCCTTCTCCCCTTCACTCCGACTGACGACCCCAATTGGCCCATGGCAT
>KN838572.1:197939-230757 GCA_000827195.1 Laccaria amethystina LaAM-08-1 | reverse complement strand
GGTCTGATTCGATTTGGACATAGAACTATCATTGTCAAGAATCACACAAAAGCACACTTGTGCAGAAAAGGGTCGTAGATACAATATGTAGTCTACCTGTAGTAGCCCAAATACAATAACAATCGATCAAGTACAGTTGAATCGGCGTCACTTGGGAGTGCTCGAGAGCTACTTGGTCGACTTTATGTGAAATCATATTTGACCTCTTTTTTCGGACGAGCTGATCAAAGTCGGCAGCTTGGCAGAGTTGGCGGCCTTGGCCAAGCAGCCCAAGCTGTCCCAACCAATTTGCGATCTTGCTGATGGACCAGAATATATCGTGTATAGTAGCCAAAATTCAATTACAATTATTTCCAGCCTACAACGGTTCATCCAAGCCTCTCCCAGAAGAAACTGGAGATTTGATTACTACACCAAATGATCTCTCCTCAACCCCTCCAGCTAGAACCAAAAAGCTTCTCGAAAGCAGCAAAAGTCTGGTCTCAGCTGACGATTTCTGGAGACACTGATCCGCAACTGATCCGTCCAGAAAGCTCAGTTTATAATTATCAGATAGCAAAACTTTCCAGAGCAAAACATTGCCAGTAAACTTGAACGGTCGCACGTTGAACAGCATTTATCATTTGCCTGTTGTTGTGGAAGGTAGGGTAGACAGACGGTAGATGTAGGGTGCAATGTCATTTCCCAAGTTTACAATTTATGTTCAGCATACTTCGTTACTGGATCCCCATCTGTTAAGCAACACGAACGTTGCAGAAACCTCCTCTAATCCAGCTCATCAATATCGACCTCACGCTCCTCAAGATCGTCGAATTCGCGTTGAAGAAGGTCCTCGTCGAAGTTGCGCTCAAGGACATCCTCGTCAATGTCCCGCTCCATGAGGTCTTCGTCAAACTCGCGCTCGAGAATCTCCTCGTCAACTTCCCGCTCCATTAGGTCTTCATCAAGCTCGCGCTCCAAAAGATCCTCATCGAAGTCACGTTCCATGAAGTCAAGAACATCCTGCGGAAAGTCACGCTCAAGAAGCTCCTCATCAAAGTCGCGCTGGTAGAGGTCTTCGAGATCGCGTCTGCCCCTCCTACCACCGTTTCTGTTGTTTTGGTAGTGGTTGTAGGCGCTATTTGCTTTTTTGCCTATCTTTCCAACCTTGGAGAGCCCTTTGGCAGCTTTAACGCCTCGCCTAGCTCTCTTCAATTGATAGATCAAATGGAAAAGAGGGAGTCGCTCACATGATCCCGCCTATAAGTGCTCCAAAGAATGGGGATCGCTCCGCGAGGTCATAGTCGCGTGCAATGACTTGCTCCAAGGATTCGAGCTCTCTCACAGTGAGGTCTTCAAAGTTATCTCGGGCGTAGACGTCCACTTCTCCGAGTTCTCGCCTGTGTTTATTTAGCGTCAGATCCTGCGACTCAAAGTGGATATGAAAACATACGTGAACTCTTGCTGAGCGGCGAGCGCGATCAGGGGTGCCACGATGAGGATGGTAGCTGGTGTGACGAATTTGACCATTTTAACTATATGGAGTTGGGTTACAAGAGGTCAAGAAGGGAAAGGGTTGTGATTGATAACTGTGGACAAGGGGGGGGTGAGACCAGCTGGGGTTCGTTGACGTTGAGGTTGCCATTTTATAGGCACTTTCAACTCGACATGGGAACTTAGAAGTTTGAAACGATAGCACCGAGTGATGGCAAGTGATTCAAGTGCGGGGTTACTGCAGGGGCATTTCCTGCTAAAAATAGAACAGGATTCTGGCCTTGCGAGGAAAGGTTGGGAGTTGACCTTGAGCCAATCATGTTGCGATACGAACACCCCCGACTGGATTCTGAACTCTGAGTGATAAGTCAGCATTTTCTCTGCGATAAACATACTCAATGAGTTCGGAAACCTGAAAAGCCTTGGGCGCCAGAAGTTGGAAGGCAATGGGCATCACAACCCCATCATAGATGGACAGCTAACGGGCGTTAAGTTCCCAAGTGGCTATGCTGCTAGATAGCGCTGGCGTTTAGACCTGAAACGATGTTAACGACAAGGATTAACCTGAAATTTATTGAAATTTACTACCTGCGCGGTCATTTTACAGTCAATTTCGATTCTACATGTACTCTGAGATGGCCAGGTAAAATTAAAAAACAGGACAAAACAATAGCGTGCATGTGCACGTGACTCCGCCAAGAGAACTCAACTTCACCCCAACCAACAACTTACATCCAATCCTTTTGCAAAAAGCCTTGTTCATGATGAGCATATGAATGGTGTAACTTGTCGTTGATTCAGCTACTTACGTTACGTGCATGTTTCCGAATATTATTTAAGTCCTCATGCAGCGTCGCAAAAGCCTTCAAATGAAGAGTTAGGAGAATGGTCCAAGGTCCAACTTCATCAGACCGATTGCGCCTCTGCGCTGTCCGCTCATCTTGGCCTTTTGCCTTGCAGTGGCTTATTGAGCGTAGAGATGTATTTTTGGATGCGTATTTCATACAAAAATCGAGGGGTTTTCTGTTTACTTATCGTCTTTCTATTTTCCCCACCTCAGTTCATGATGCATTTTTAACTAGAAGGTCCCTCATAGCCGCCACCGGTGACCCTTACCTTCTATCTCCCTTGAACGCCCGTTTTTTATCGCCGTACTTGCTTACCTGTCTCTCAGGAGACAATGCATGTGAAGCTGTGTTGGAATTCCGCCCTATAAACCTTGTGCCGAATCGCATTCGTTATCAACTGAGCAAAGTCTCCCTCCAGGTTGTGGTCCGGGAATTTTACAAAAAATTCCAACGTGTGCAGGTCTTGCCGGGCTCATACAGTTGGTTCGTTGGCATTTGCTATTCGGCAACAGCCTGGGTTTCGATTTCGCCACAATACGGTCCCAGGACCGAACAACATCCCCGAGCGTCGAATTCCGTTCGGAAGAAACGGCCGAGCGGACAAGTCCAGCCTTTTTTCCCTTCTCTTCCCTACGCCAAGCCACCATAAGCTATGCAACCATAATTGCGTCAACAGCTTGTCTCATGGTGATACATGCGACGATACCTTGAAAGCACCTTTCCTCACATTTTTCAAGTACATATGCCCCGCTGATCTGTGGGAACGAGCCATCTATCAATGATCATGAATGTTGTCACTGTCAGTAGATAACGTCAAGGGGCTCCTTGGAATCGCTTGGATAACGTTTAATAACGTTATCTAGATAAACGTGCGTGATCGGTGGCTATGTTGAAATGACTACGGATTGGGATGCGCGGTGACGCTTTTGAACTTCAGCGAGTAGACCTCCCACCTCCACCTCAATTTTTCATTTCCCACCCACCGTCCTCAAGTTTCCGCATGGGCTACGGAAAATACGCAGGGGACTCTGGAACTCCATTTGCTGCGCTTTTGGTTGCTGTATTCAATGTAAGTTCGTTGGGCGCGTCGTTGCACACGACCACAACGTGTTCACTTTTTCTCATATACAAAATAGTCGATTCTTGAGGTATTTTTGCTATGCTCTGCGGGATATATTCTCGCAAGTCGTGGTATTCTTGACAAGAAGACCCAAAAGGTGAGTTTCGGCTATTTGCATTCTGTTCTTACCCTTATCTTGCTCTCAGCAATTGAACCGCCTTAATGTGTCTCTTTTCACCCCTGCTCTTTTGTTCTCAAAGGTTGCTTTCTTTCTTACACCGGGTAAGTCACCATTGTTTGACCATTTTTTATCGCTGACGAGTGGCGGTATTTAGAAAAGCTCAAAGAGCTATGGGTTATCCCAATTTTCTTTGCAATCGTGACATGTCTTTCTATGACTGTCGGAGCAACCTTGGCATGGATGTTCGGTTTGAAACGAAGTCAGAGGTGTGTTTTTCTTCTCTATAATTGTATTCCCTGTTTTAACCCTGATTCTAGGAGCTTTGTCATGGCTGCAGCCATGTTCATGAATTCCAACGCGCTTCCGATTGCACTCATGCAGAGCATTGTCGTTGCGGTTCCAGATCTTGCATGGGGCCCCGACGATAACAAGAATGGGATGCTTGGCCGGGCGCTCACTTACCTCACGATGTACAGTACGCTTGGCATGGTGGTAAGTCAAACACTTCTCCGAAGCGTCCCCTGAAATATTCAACATCTTTTTTGGGTAGCTTCGTTATAGCTATGGAATCAAACTCCTTTCCAAAGCAGATCCTGAGTCCGCCGAAGTCATCCTGACAGTTGAAGAACCCAACGAGAGAACTCCGCTGCTCGTTCAAGTTGACCTCGTCCCCGAGGCGATACAACCACAACCTTCAACAGAGACAATAGTGGATCTCGCCAATATCTTCTCATCCCCTAAAGTAACAGATACCAAGCGTGTTCCCAGTACTCCCGTGCGCAATGTGCGTCCCGCAGTTCAGCGCCGACGCACAACATTTTACAATTCGTTCCCCAATTCTCCCAACGACTCTCGTACTAACATCGCCGCTTACGACTCTTCCCCGACCGGTTCTTCGGCGAACAACTCTGATACAGAGGTGGAGAGCGACCTCGAAAATGCAGAACTTCTTCCTATGCACGCACCCCCAATTGAGCACTCCCACACCCATCGCCGCCCAACAACCTTCTTCGGCCGATGTGTACGTCGCGTTTGCCGCGTCTGGGCGACAATAAGGGACTTCATGACTGTCCCCATGTGGGCTGCCCTGCTCTCGTTAATCGTCGCCTGTGTCCAGCCTCTGCAGCACTCACTCGAGTTCCACATGCTGCCATTGAACGGCGCTATCAATTCTGCGGGCAAGTGCGCTGTTCCTTTGACGCTCGTCGTCCTTGGAGCATACTTCTACCCTCCCCCTCCCGAGGGAGATCTCGTCAACGGGACAGAGAATGGGCACAGCATCCAGGAAAGTAAGACTGCCTTCCAGAAGATCAAGGAGCTGTTTGGGAGTCGCTCGCCCTCGGAGACTTCTCTTTATAGGGAAGAGCAACCGAAACCTGGAGAGACGAAGACCGTGTTCTTGGCTGTTGCTGCGCGTATGATCATCACTCCCATCCTTCTGATGCCATTGGTCTTTTGGGCAACTTACTACGACTTCCACGCTGTCTTTGAGGAGTATGTTCTATAACTCACTCACCTTGACATCACATCTAACTGAGGTTATCTTTAGCCCTGTATTCGTTGTCTGCAACGTCATTTTGTTGTCCTCGCCTCCCGCCTTGACTCTTGCTCAGGTAAGTACACGTTCTCCACATTCTCTCTCAACCACATCCCACTCACTTCTCACTGCCAATCTTCAGATCACCCAAGCAGTCTCAGGAGACGCGTTCGAGCGCTTGATCAGCAGAACCATCTTCTGGTCATACTGTATTTTTACCCCACCCATCACCATCGTCTGCGTCGTTATCGGACTTTTACTCGCTCGACTATAGCGAGCACTATGCTCGCATTTGTGTTATATAATTCTTCTTATGGTAGGCCAATCATCGTTTCTCCTCGGGTATGCATTCTGTTGGGCACACATTTAGACGTTCTCAATATCATCGCACCTTTTCCCCACCCCACCATAGCATCGCTTAAGCATATCTGTACTTGTACGATATTTCGATTTCTGTAGCTGTAGTTTATTTCGTTGTACGAATACACGGGGTTGTTCGCTGGTCTGTTTCACTATCTAAATCACGCCAAGTTGTTGGCCACTGTCAAAGAGTGCTTATAACTTCCTGATCATCGCATTCAACAAGGGAGCGATGAATTGATTCCAACCAAAGAAGGATTAGAATGCCTTTTGTACCAACCGTGGCACAGGGTTCAGGTAGCATGGCTTTGATGCCAGGACTAGGAGTCGCTGTTGGTGCACAACAAGGAAAGCGGTTTCTTTGTTGAGGATCAAGGTACGCACATCCCCTGCGGATGGGGGGCTACAAGAAACCCCCGCTTTTGCCGCTACCAAACCGATCTCCAAGCCCTCTGGATTCCCTGATCAACTTGTTGCGCTTGTCGTCATCCATGAGCCTTCCACCCAAACCCATGTCACGCGAATGGTCCCAAATGCCACTGTCCTTCTTCTCCTCGTCCTTCTTCACAGAAGAATGTTGCTCAATAAGAGACGGTCCGCGCATCTTTTGCTATACAAATGTAAAACCAGTGAGCGGAAGCATGCGAGTGTGGCATACCGTGTGGTCCTCGACACCCTTCCTAATCAATTCTTCGTCCCGTCTTCGTCTCTTTTTCGAACCGTCGGGATCATCATCCACTGGTTGCGTCTCCACAGCTCTTCTCTTCTTCCCTGACACCTCGTCAGCCAAACGTTGTTGACGCTCTGCGGGAGTTTCCGTCCAAAGTGAGTTGTCTGGTTTTCCTGACGCTGGCGCAGTGCTGCGCGAGAATTGTCGGCCTTTGAGTTTCGTTGGGTCAAGCTCTAGGATGATGTTGTGGGCGCAAGCTCTTTGAGGCCAAGTATACACTCACTCCCTAGAAGATCAGACGACGAAGGGGGGACGAGCATCCACTCATCACGTTGCAACTCTTTCGGCTTTGACAATTCCTTTCAAAAATATTGTTAGCATAACTCGAAAAGAGCACTCAGAAGCAATATACTTCAAGATGTTTTCGTCTCTTTTCCTCCTTCTCCATAAACTCCTTCACAGCGTCTGTCTGTTGGTGCTGCATCCCAGCTGGTAAAGGCTTGGGTCCGAAGTCATCGTCGTCGTCTTCTTCTTCTTCCGCATAGCTCCTTGTATCGTACGTTGGTGCGTAAGACGGGAGTGACGGTCCAACTTGTCGTCTGCTCGGCCCCGGCGCAGATGGGCCCGCTATTCGTGACTGGACAAGATCTGGGGGTAGTTCCGGCATATAATCGTCCTGATATTCCTCTTCTTCTCCATTCGCCGATTCTTTGAGAAACTCTAGGGGTATTATAGGACCGACAGTTACTGAGGGGTCCTTGCTCGTCGACGGTGGGTTCAGAAGATGAGTTGGAATTTGCGGTCCAACTAAATCTCCTTCGTTGTCGTCGTCATCTGAATGCGACATCGTTTGACTTTGTAGATGGGGAGGAAGCTCAGGACCAATGGCGGACATGGTGGTTCAGAAGAAGGAACGTGTTTGGTAATCTTGTCGTAGCCAAACAACGCGTCGCCACCCACCCGACACGCCTGCCAGCTCGGCCTTCAAAAAGTTCAATCAATCTCCACGAAGCAAATTTATTGAAAGTTTACTGAATTTTGTTTTAGAATTTAACCGACAATACCCCCAAGGGTTTTGCACATGTTCCAAAAATAGACCCGGACCAGCAATCACTACCTCGCCCCGCTGCTCAGAGATGATTCTCATAGAAATTTTGCCCTCGACAAAAAAGCTCGTAGATTGGTTGTTTCTAATCACCTTTACTACGACAGGGTAAGGCTTTTTTTACGCCACGAATAGCAGCTACTTGGTCCCGAATGTAATTTTGTTTCTAAAACAAGGCGATAAATGCAAGTGTTCTGTGGTCTTCCCCCCATTTTTGGAAATGATAGTTTAAACTGTTCACATTTTAGCAATAGCGGAAATTTGAAAGCTACAAACCTGAAGGCGGCTCTTCATCTCCGTACTGCCGAAAAATATCATTATCACTATCTCAGCCAAAAATAGTCACTAATCTTCAGCGCCCAAATGTCCAAGTCGTCCCCCACTTCCCCAGAGTGGGCGTCAAGTTTCTCCCAGGAATACCCTGACCTGAAGCCTTTGCCTCCGCAACATCCGAGGCGCCTAAAACAATTCCAATGCGGACGGTTAGGAACAGATATGAACCCCAAAACCTTCGCGGCAAACTGTCCTGTGACCATCCTCCTCAGCTGACACCGGCCCCCACTCCCGTACATGCGTCTTCATTTTGATAGATATGGTGTTATGAATCCATGGGACAGATCTCCTTGTTCAGACCCTATGTGACTAGTGCAACGCTTGTCATGCGATGAAACACCTGTGTGGACGAGTGCACATACATGTGCATCCTGCTCACACGATACCTGGCGCCAATCCTTTGTTGAAATAATAACTGTACACCCATTATTACTGCCAACGAACTAGTAGTGTAAAATCCTGCAATCATACATACAAACTGTCACTGAATATGTACATTTTTTAACGTATACCAATAACGGGATCATAATTGTTCGTGGGGGGTCGTAGCATCCAGCCCAAAGACACTAGGTGTGAGAAGAAAAGGTCATGCGATATCTCTTGGGTCAACACTGCTGACATTGTCATTATCCATTGTCGGTCGACGTTTGACATCCCTGCTGGGCCCGCCCACAATACGCCCGCTGGAGGCTGAGGGTGACGTCTCGGGTATCCTGACGTCGCTACTAGTAATACCAGATATACTGCTGTCGTTGGCATGTCCGTCGTTGTTCCGAGTGCCAGAGGTATATGTATCATGGGTATCCGTCGAGCCTTGTCTGAGTTGACCTCGTTGTACCCGAGGTGGCGGGGATGGGGAATCCGTAGCACTGTAAGCTGGGGGGTTAACGCGCGCCCTCCGTGAGCTTCCTGTCGATGGCTCTGTCCGACTTTGAATGCTGATAGGGGGAGCGGTAGGTGCGTCATAAACGGGGTAAGACCCTCTTGGATTCTTCCTATCCCCAAGCGGAGGGTTTATGAGGCCACCTGGTGGGATGTGGAATGGGATGATGATATCTTCCGGATTTGGAGGGTTTAGTGGCGCTTGTCGTGCGGTGGGTAGCGTGGTGCGGGGGATAGTAGTGACGGGTGAACTGAAGTAAGGCAACGAATTTGCACTGGTATTGTGAGTGCGGACAGTCCCACTTCGCTCTACAGGGTGGGCCGGCGATGATGATAAGGTTGTGTAGCCCATTGAGCCGGTCGATGCCATGGTCATATCAGAGGGTGATCGGAAGTGTGCGGACTGCCCCATGATCAAGGGTGGAGAAACAGGCTGTTGCTTAGGAGTTCGTCGTCTGCACATGAAAAGACCGATACCAACAGCCAATGCGATCACAGCAACTCCTCCCACGACACCACCAACGATAGCGCCAATAGGCGTTTTCTTTTTCGAGGATGGGGTGGGGATATTGCTGATATCAGGGTGTTCTAACACAGAACTTTCAGCTCTATTTCGTGAAACTTACGACTCGAAAATTGATACCTTGGTCTGCAATGCTCTTGGCTGTCGGTGCATCAAAGTGTTGGGATGGCCAATTGTATGCTGAAATACTGGTTAAATCAATCATAGAGAAGAATGAGTGGTTGAAACTGACGATCATAAGTTGCCCAGTAGGGGATGAGCGTACCCTCAGGAAGAGAATAATTGCTGGGAAAGGAGCTGTGTACACAGAGATGAATAGTGCATGAAGATGACGCTGGAAAGGCTCTACCTATTCGTTGTGGTTGTAAAACCTTGGCAATATTGGAAATAAGGATCGACGCTGCAAATAATGAGTTTCATGAACGTGGCTTTCGGTACACACGTACTTCTGCACCGCTTGTGGGACACCTTGACAGTCTGCGCAAGCACCCAAAAGATTGTAAGCTAACCATGAACTGATAAGATCGGGGTTCACATTAGCCGCAGTGGGTACAGACGGCCGTAAAACACACCATGAGCAGACGTCTGCCGTGCTTGAGTCCGGGTTGTTGTACTTGTTCGTTGAGTTAAGTGCAGGGATGTTCCAAGCTAAATGGCATATCAGCTCAATGCTCCGTTGGGAATAGCATTTACGGCTTACTTCCACCGTGGCAAGCTCCAAGCACCACGGCCGCCAAAAAGCACGGCGATACCTGCTTCGTATTATCCGCCCATGTCCAGTCAGTGCTGCAGACAGCTGATGTCTGTGGACCTCGACGTTCAAGCGATCGTCCAGTTAGTGCACTTGCAGCCGCAGCGCCCGCCAAATAAACTAAGAGGAGGCTCGGAAGCATCAAGGGGAGCTTGCCGTAAGGTCGTGCAGGCCAGTACGCGGGGGGAGACGGAGGTGCACTATGTAGTTGACAAACAAACTACTCTGATAAACCGATTCTGGCTGGGCTTACGGATAGGGCAAGTTGGCCAGGGGCACAGCGATGAGATCGGCTTGATCTGTCAATGTCGGCATGTGCATCCCATGAACTCCTGGTAGATTTCAACCCTCATAATAATGCAGAATTCGGCCCAAATGTGTTGCAATCAGAAAGAAACTCTTCCGTCCTTGAGTGTGGGTGGTTGGAACTTGGGAAGTTTTGTTTTTTGTTTTTGTTTTTGTTTCCGAATGATGACTGACGGCATAGCGGAACAATTAGGCGAGGCAAGTAGTTAGTAAATGAAAAAGTCCGTTTCGACACCAACGGGCTTCATTCCCCTTCATTGCCTACACTGAACATGAGAAGACCAAGTGCACGAAATTAGAAGGATCAGAAGACCAGATAGATTAGGACGACAGGATTGGGCAGGATTGGGCCAAAAGACCTGAAAGCTGTGCCAGCCGGCTCAACAAATGACGTTTCAACAAAGTCGTCACTTTGACACTCTTCTGCCACTCGTCGTGAGGGGTCCGGGTAACCAGCTAGAAGGAAGCAAAAGTCGGTGACGTAGCTGGAAGACTGCAGACGCAACTGTACGCCATTGCAGCGGCAGGAGACGAGAGCTCCCTCAATTGCACATTTAGGGCGCCCTTTGGCCGCCTATCACTCCACGCGAACGGATGCACGGCAAGTGAGTTGCGATACATGCCCACAGGAACTCAGTTTGATGGAATGCAGTATACTGGGTAATTGGCGGTGACTGGCGATACAACAAGTTCAGGCGGACTTCGCCACATGTTGATGTAAATCGTAACCAACTTAAGCCTGAGGCTGGGTCTAAGGAGAATAGTTTCGTTAGTTTTCGATATCCTTCCTTGCCCTGCAGTCATTCGCCGCTGTATTTGCATTACGCTGGGAAGTGGGGATACAATGAAAATCAAAAGGAAAGGCACTCAACCAGAAACAATAGATCCAACATATCACCACCTCACCCCCATCAAGCCAATCCCACATCTTTTAATGCCGCCCTCATGTTCTCCGACACAGTAGGCCGCACCCGACTCCGTTCCTCGCCAGCACCCTCATCTTCCGCACTCCCCTCTTGTTGGCGCTTTCTCTTCGTCGCAACAAAATTCAAATACGTAAGGCTATATCTCGGGCCCCTTGGACGCGCGACATTCAAAGGAGGTGCAGGGAACCACAACATTTCCCCCGTCTCAGGATCCCTATCGAAGTGCTTGACTGCGGGGGGGGTAAAAATGTCGTGAGCTCGGCATACAAAGATAGAAATAGAATCGAAGAGATGGAGGTAGTGGGGAAGGAGACCGAGGGGGATTACACGGTCGGCTTCTTAGAGGCCATACATATACGTGAAGGTGTAAATGTGAGAGACTTACCGGTTTCTGGAGGGAGCTTTTCGACATGTGCCCCGCCCCCAAGAGCTGCGAGTCCCCCAGCTGCCGTTATTACTGATCTGTCTGGACCAGGAGGACGCTGTACTTGCTGCGGTTGTACGTACCCAGGCGCTTGCTGTTGCTGAACATGAGAAGATTGACTCGCTTGCATACTCCTCGTCGTTCGCACTTCCGGATCGTTGCCGTTCACGACCGCAGCTTGTGATTCTGTCCTCACGATCCCGCCCGGACATTTGGACACGCTCTTGCCTGCAACACCTTGGGCTAGGAAAGGGCTCGCCAAGACCACAGGATACACCGTCTTCTCAAATGGGTAGATGGGCATGAACTCGGTGCTCTTCCTCACTTCTTCTGGGACGCATGAATTCCAGTTTTTAATCTTCACGAATGCACGGTCGCGGTCGTTGTATCGCGAGTCGCAGACGTACAGTGGAAAGCCAGGGTACCAGTAAGGCGGCCGCGGCCGTCCTCGGATGTGTCGTGCGGTGAACTGGCAAGCAATTTTCTCGATGATGTCTTCTACTGGATGGTCGGCAAAGTGGCTGGTTTTGAAAACCTCTCCCTCCCAAAACTGTCGAGTTGGTGAATGAAATGTCTATTCAAACTCGTCAACCAAAGAACGTCGACCACAGCAACAATAGACTCACTTGCTCAGGTCGGTAATACCACGACACAGTTACTCCAAGCTGTCCCTTCTTCGAGCTATCAAGAAGTTCAATGAATACCTCTTGCTCGTGGAACAGAGAACACGCACGAGTCATCGGACACCCAACACCGAAACACTTGTCCAATTATAGGCCGACTGGGATCATCAGGATTGGCCAAGTGCAGCCAATCCGCAAGCTTCACGCTCCAGCCCTTATACGTTACCTCATCAACAAAAACTCGATCTTTCGTCGGCACCCTGTAGCTGGTAACGCTGGGAGCAGTATCGCTATCTGACGCTCCATGTACAGGCTTGACGTTGCCCGGTCCGGCGCGCAGAGACGTAAAGTTAGTTGACGAGGAAAGCACAGTGCCTTGTGGTGGGTTGGGTGAAGTCAAAGCTTGGTAGAGTCTCTAAAAATCAAAGTTTGAGTGCAATGATGGCAAAGTGAAAGGTTTACAACTATACTTGGAGAAGTAAGACTTGACCGTATGGTTCCGTACATGGATTGTGCCATCGACGTGCTTTCAAAAAGAGAAGTGCCATGTCCATATCAAATTCTTTCGCTTTGGGGTAGCTTTTTGAGCGGGCACGAGACTAGTGGGATATGGTCAGACATCTGCCACATTGTGTTGAGTCGACCTACCTCAATCAATTTCAGAGAAATGGGAGCTGTGAAAGGAAGATGTGGCGATGATGTTTCTTCCGGTACTGATTCTAAAGCAGCGGCGAGCCGATTTCCACTACATGTTCTCATTCAGCAGACGGTCGAAAACGTGAAAGCCCATAGCATACATCACGTCTTTGTGACTCTTTATGGCATGAGCGATCTCCAATATGCGTTCCTACTCTAAATCAGGACCAATATGCTTAAGCTCTATGACATGGATGACTCACCTGAGTACCTTCCGCCCAACCCACATCCGCAAATCCAGGCCACCTTGGAAGCCCCCTCTCCAGCTGCTTCACAATCTCTTCGCTCTGTGGGTCTCGCTCCATCCCCACCCCCGCGCCTTCATCACCGTGCACCTCAGCATCTGGCGAGACGTCAACATCCATGTCTGGGGTGTCTTGGCGCTGAGTCGACCTAGCTCGAATAGCTGTAGGCTTTGCGTATGAGTAATTTGCTGTGCTTGTGCTTGCCGTTCGTGCGAGGTTGTGCGCCGGGGTTTGTGTGATGACACGTGTTGCGGGCTTGGGTGTTGGAGCTGCGATGGGTACTGGTGCTGGAGATGGAGCTGGCTTTGGAGGTTCTTCTTCTTCGACTTCTTCTGCGATGCCCTTGCCTTTATGAACCTTTTGGGCAGAAGGAGGAGGTGGAGAGGTACGAGGGATGGGAAGGACTGAGCGTTTCTTCCACTCAGTTTCTAGCAGGGTCTATGTACGGCATTGAAGCTTCGGTTACGAAATACCAACAAAAAAGGTACCTTGAGCGTTTCAGCGTCTGTCGCAATGCCACTTCCAGGTTCGTTGTAGTACAGTGCGTTCCAAAAGACGAGGGAAATGTCGGTATAAACATCTGTCGCCTCTTTATAACGACCCTTTTCCAACCCTGCCTTGACATTGTTCAAACAACGTGGTTCCGGGATAACCTGGAAAAGATGAAACATTAGCAGTGATTGTTCAGCGACAGACGCACTTCGTAATACTGCGGCCATTCTTCTCGGTCGACCAACTGCATAAACATCGCAGACAATTGTCGCTTCCCTCTAGGTGCAGTCGCAGCCAAAATGGCAGCGAGGACCTGGTCCATTGCCGTCTTTTGATCAAGCGTAATTGGCATGGTCCTCCCCAATCGACGTGCTGTTTTTCGTGGAATGGGGGAGAAAGATAAAATGCTTTTGTCGTGACCGTTGATTGCAGCGACGCGATGTTTACGTGTGTTTTGCTGCGCCTTCCCATTATGTTTTTCTCCACCGGAACAAGAATCAGAATGGGATACATTTCGACTTCCAGCATCACGACAATGATCAGAAGGTAGTAATTACAACACAAATCTGGAATACGTGAAATACACTCGTACATTCTGTACGTTCTAATCGTTTGTCAATCTATGCACAATCCGTTTACTGCATGGAATCCAGTGGACCATCATCAGGGCAAGAACCAAGAAAGCCATAACCTATTTATCCCAAAAGTGGTACCATACCTAACCCTGCTACTTACATTGCCCCTAGTCCCGCATCATCAATATGGAAATCGTTATGGACCTATCATGGGCCGTTCTCCTACCGTTCCTTCCAATAATACAAGCAAAAAGGAGTCGTGCGTTCGTCGCCGTATTCGTAACTATTTTCATCAAGAGGTCGTCTTCAAGTGTACGCTGGCCGCTGCGACCAGCCGCGGAATCAGTTTAAAAGACCACCATTCGTCCGAGCATGAACCCTCCACTGCCACTTAAATTCATGTTTTTCGCGTCCTTCCCTCGCGTCCCCATTCCCTGTTTCAGGCCTGGTCCAGGTAAGACGCCCCTCCAGCCACAAGGATGATAAGGGGTAGGCCCAACATTCTCATCCCATGAGTTCCTCTCCTCCGCTGGAGGATTGAAGCAGACTGGGGGCAAGGGCACGGGAACCGCTTTCTTGAGTTCGTCTGAAACAAGGTTGAATGTGCGCAAGGAAAATGGGACCCATAAAGATGGAGAAGGTGCGCGTCGACGTCGCTTCGGCGCGTTGGGAGCTTTAGCTTCTTTCAACGCCTCTGTTTGTTGAGAAGGCGACTGAGGTGTGTCAGAGCATGATACTGGGGTAGACCGCGATGGCGACGCAGGCCTCGTTCTTTTTTTCTTCTGCTGCGACTCTGGTGGAGATGCGACGGCTGGACCAGCGGAGGAGATGGATTGCATGGCGTGTAAAGACGACGTCCCGCCAGCTGAGCTCGAGCCAGGAGAGCCGCTCAACAAAGTGTCGGGCGAAGCGGCGGATGGCGACTCAGAAGATGATTTACCGGATCCCGAAGATTTCATATGGACGGGCTTCGATTTACACCGGCGGACATGTCTATTGAGGTTGGACGCGACTCCAAAACGACGACCACATGTCTCGCAGACGAATGCTAAACATGAGGTTAGTTCCTGGAAAATACACTGACTCCACCTGACGTACCCTTCTCACCCGTATGCACGAGTAGATGCTGCAATCGATGGAGATGAGCCCTGCGTCCTTATCTCAGGTAGCATTTCACGCGCTTACCTTTCTAAGGGTACTTGGTCGATCAAACCTACAACGTTGAAATTGATCAATGAGTCACTTTCCTTGAAAATCCAGCTAATTAAAACTGACCGTTTGTAGCACATGGTGCAAGCATGTTTCTTCTCCCGCGAAAGGATATCCGATCTATCAGGGACAGGTCTTGGCGGAGAAAGTGCCACCGTCTCATTCTGGTATGCATGAGGCGTCGTATCAACGACGGGAAGTGGAGGAGCAGGAGCAACAGCAGTCGAGGGCGACCCTTCCTCGTGTCTTCTCTCAGGTCGCGCTTTGTGGTTGAGTAAAACAGCCATCGCAGCAGGAGTGGGAAGTTGTGCAGTAGGGGAGCAAACTCCTGATTCAACCAAGCTCCCCGCGCTTTTATTGACCTCGAAAAAGTCTGGTTCTGGATGCACATGAGCGATATGTACTGGAGCCGCGAGCGGTGCAAGTCCGTGGCATGGCTGCCCCGTCCATTGCCACGACTCCTGCGCGTACTCCGCTATATCCTCGGGTTGAAGAAAGAGGTCGGTGCCAGATGGGTTCCCGGTGAATCCTAAACCGGTGGCGTCGAGGCTGCTGACCGCCAGGCTCGTCGAGGAGACAGTGGTCGATGGTCCTCCGCGGTCTGGAAAGTAAGCATACTCTGGATGTGGGTAAGCAAATGGGGATCCCCTTGAGAAGTCGCCTATGAAACCCCCTCCGCCTATCGTGCCGTATTGATTGGGAAATGGAGGCTGTAGGACACCTTGAACACAGCTGTAAGGATCGGAATGAAAGGGACCTGGAGGGACACCGTAGTACTGCGTCTGCATCGTTGATGGACAATGGGGAAAGCGGGTGCGCACTTGTCCTTCACTGATGTTATATATTTTCTTTTCTATTCCCCGATCTAATACGTTTTTGCCCTCGAGAACGCGAACGCGGTGAGAATTTTCCAAGTAGAGGCACCTGCCACTGTCCTCGAGACCTTCGCGGAGATTTACGTGGCGACGCGGAGCTGAAGCCGAACCTTGCTCTCTTCTCTTTCGTGTCCAAATCACATCGAAGAAAAGCTTATTCTTTCAACCCATCCAGATTCAACTCCTTATTTATCATTTACTGATCTCCCATCTAATCTCAATGCCACTCCGCTGCTTTAGTTGCCAGGCTACCTTCCCCAACCCCTTCAGACGCTACAGGATCATGGGCTGCCATTATCTCGTTGCCTTGGAGCACCATTTTCCTTTTAACCCACTCGCAGCTGCTTCCAATGCCGGTCGTCTTCCCCGAATTTTTTCTGATAATGAGTTCCAGCCCCAGATGCTTCCCTCCTTTTGTCTACCTCATGTTTCGACGCATGTTGATGTTCCTGATGCTAGACAGCTCGTTATCTTGATTGCTTCGGAACCAATTTACAGGTGCTTTTATTCTTCAAGCGGTCGAAGAGAATTCAAGTGGTGCATTTTGTGATTGACCAGTTGACGTCCACACCCCCATTACAGCACATACGAACGTTTCTCGCCCTTTTTTAAGGGCCTTATTACTCTCGCTGGGCAAAATATATAAAAAGGAAGAAAAAAAACATCTCTTGGACGAAGAGATTTATTTCAGATAGGTTTAACGTAGAAGTCTTGCTGAATCGATCAGTGCACAGGAATTCCCAGGAACTTCACAACGAAATCTCAGACTTGGTCCGTCATGTCCGTGTTCATGAAACAAAATGTAAGCCCTATTCTCGTTTGTCAAAGGGTTGACGGCGACCTTGCTTGAGGAGATTGGATGACGATCGGCGAGGCCAAATGAATATGAATTTGGCGCTCAGACTGGAATGAATTTTCTATGTTCTTTATCTCTGTCGATCTCCAGCCAACACAGGCACAATGTGCAAGCCCCAGAAAATTTGAGTCATTCGGTGTTCCGTCGCGGAATACATTCAACAATCATAATTACAACATCACGATTGCTCGAGGCTGGCGTGTATAACAAAAAAGCCGTTTCATTTAATAGAAAGGGATAAAAAGGGCCTGACGTCGCTATTTGGTCAACTTGTTAAAGAGTTTGCTACCAGCTGTCACATGGGCGTCAAGAGAAGTAATGAGGCGATCGGTGATCGGACGAAAACACTCACAATGGACAACACTACCCACGCCGGTTTCCAGTTGGTCTCTCGCCTTACGACCGGCGACCTTATCCACTGCGCTCAGAGCGAAATCGAACGCACCGGATCCCGAGGAGGACGTCGAAGGATAGCTTGGTCCTGGCTGCGCATACGGAGCATAGTTCAAATTTGATGGACCTGTGATTGGTTGAAGCACATAATTAGCATAAGGAGGGATAAATGCCGTTGAGGTAGCACGTACGCGGGGGTATAGGCGGCGGCCCCGATTGACCAGGCATCCAAGGGCCCGCACCCTGGACAGGAGGTGAAGAATACGAGGGATTGTGATATGGAGAATTGTAATCAGATGAAGGATTAGGCATGCCGAAGTAACCCCCTTCTCCGCCGGGACCTTGGGGAAATTGCATAGGTGAAGCATTTGGAAAACTTGCTCCTGGAAATTGAGGGCCTTGCGAAGGGCCGTAAGGTCCCTGTGCTGGATGGTAAGCACTTTGTCCAGGAAAGGTTGACCATGTCGATCCCTTGTTATCTGGATCGAATGGTGGCCCACCGGTGCCTGGAAAAGCTGGTCCACCGGGGTAGGAGGACATTGGGGAGTACGCAGATGCAGATGGAAAGCGAGGCCCACCAGGCCCTGGTGGGAACGAAGGACCTCCGACGGGAGGTCCATAGGAAGGACGAGTAGGTACGTAAGATGATGGTGATGAAGCAGCGGGATATGAAGATGGCGTAGGAGGGGAATAACCCGAGGGAGCGGAAGGCCCAGGTGGAGGTGCGTAATTGGATGGACCACTAGGAGTGTACGAAGGTCCGCCCGGCGGGTTGTATGAAGAGGACCCGCTGGGTGCGTAACCTGATGGCCCTCCAGGGGCTGGATAAGCTGATGACGGAGCGCTGTACGGAGCCTTTCCAGGGGGAGGGTGGTATCCCCCCGGTGGAGTGGTTGGCGTAGCCGGTGCGGTCGCCGTTGGACGCAAATTAGTTGATGAAGGTCGACTTCCTAACGTCGCATTTGGCCTTAATGAGGCTCCACCGCTGCCTCCCACGTTTGAAGCGGTGAACGTATGAGGTCTCGAAAGACTTGCACCTCCAACAGCACCTGTCACTGGTGCTTCATAACTTGACGTTAAGGGGCCAGAAGCAGCGTGAGAGTCACTGTTATTCACCCTCCAATCAGCAGGCGGCCACTGCTCTTGTGACCAGTGCTCAGGCTGGTTTGTTAGCGCTTGCGTAGGCAAAGGGGGTATAGAGGTAGGAGCTGCCGTATTTGGGTAAGTAGACTGAGAAGGGTGTGGACGACCTCCTGCAGTCGTTGGTCGAATTGGTTGCTGAGCAGCCTGAGGATGTGGCTGTGTCGTTATTGGGCGAGGATGAGCCAATGATTGTGTTCGACCAGGTACAGCGCCACCATAGGGTGTCTGCTGAGCGGCGGGATGTGCTGGGTGAAGTGGCGGAGGGGACGTCGCAGCTCCAACGTTATTTTGTGTATTAGGTTCACCATAGCGTACCTGCTGAGCGGCAGGATGCGCAGGGTGAAGAGGTGGAGGAGAGGCCGCAGCCCCAGCGTCAGTTGTTTGTTGGGATGGGAGGGAGGAATTGGTAGGAGATGTGGGACCCGATGAGCCTCCATACGTTGCCTGTTGCGGTCTTGCTGGCTGTCCACCATAGGAATTGTTAACTCCATAACCCGGCTGCTGCTGCCCCATAGGTGGAGGGGATGAGGTAGATGGTGCGCCATATGCACCGGGCCCTCCGTAACTTGGTCGATGAGAACCTGGTGGTCCACCAGACTGACCATCCCCCCCATATGGCGGTTGCGACTGATTTGGCGTAACCGCAGACGATCCTTGTGGGAAAGGAGAAATCCCATGGCGGGAGAAATCATTGGTTAGAGATGCGACTGCAGCTCCTGCTACCCCAGCACCGACGACACCAGCGAGATTTGTAACACCCGCAGAAGGGCCAGTTGACGGTGTATTGACAACAGGCGGTTCAGAACGAGTTGCTTGTTCGGAACCTTCAGCTGGGGCCGCTGCTGCAGATGCCGAAGAAGAAGATGCTGTTGTGGTTGTAGGCTGAGCTGGAGCTGCAGCAGCTTCATCTTCTTCAAGCGAATACGGCGGAGGGGGTGGCTCTTCCTTGCTTTCCTTCTGTTGTGCAAGCCATTCTTGATAAGACTGGCTGCTGGATCCGCCATCACCACTACTACTACTACCAGCTCCGCTCGATGATCCTGACACAAAATCTCCAGACTTCAAGTTGACATCTTCATACTTCGGTCTCGTGGACCAATAATCTTGCAGTTCCTTCGACGGGAAACTGTCATACACCCTCCGTTCGCCCCGAAGTGCTTCGGCTGCGAATCCGCAGATGCGCATATACCTATGTCATATCATCCCCGTTTAGGACATGTAAATTAGATAGTCGATCAGGGGAGAAGACCCACCAATCAGATGGGAGATCATAGCCATCCTCATCGAGCGCCAAAAATGGGTATTTATCTGATACCGGGAGGAGTCGTTTATATGGAACAACTGGCATGAATGCGGTTCCTTCGTCGTACCTGCAGATAAATACGCGGTTATACTGTGCTTCAAGGCATGAGATGAGATAGACTCACTCGTCCCACATAGCTCCGTACATGACTCGTGCACCCAGTCTGCGGGCATTGAAAATTTGTCTCCACAAGAAACGACCTCCTTGCCTCTTGATGCCATTGAAATCCCATTTTCCCTCAGAAAGATTGTACCCCTTGTGATGTTAATATCAGCCATGAAGTAGAACGGAGATATCAATCTCAACTCACTGAGCCGCCTGGAAGAACAACCGGGATATAATCGATCCTTCGGTATATGCCTTCCTCGTTCCGTTTTTTTATAAGTTCCACATCTCCCTTCATCTTTGTCTCTGCAAAGTCGTCGGCCTCTTGTTCGTTGTCGTACCGGCCTATGGTCCATGGCGAGATAGCGTCGAATTCATTCAGCCACACGTCCAAAAATTCGGGGTTCCGATCGGCATCACTCTCTGCTGTCCGCCAGTGTGCAGGTGTGCCTGCCATGATATAGGCACCTCCTGGAGTAGCACTTCGGAAGAAGTTGGCGATTGCACGAACCGAGGCAGGTGTGTGGCCGGAATTATCGAACCCGAACCCTAGACCCACAGTTGAATGAAACTATATCGGTTTAGTCGATGATCCTTACCCCAGAGCGTGACGACTGCCTTTCCCTTTTCTTTCAAATAGTTCGGGCTGTCTAGAATGCCTTTGTCACGAATGAGATGCAGCCAGTCGCGTTCCAATATGCGTTGTATGCGATCAGGCGCCACACCCGAGACATCATACCTGCATTTCAAAATAAGTTCATGGGACACGACGCAGGAATATCAAAACGTGTAAACACACATAATCGCGAAAACTCGTCCTTCACGCTCAGCGGCTTCTCGGACACGGTCCCCAATCTCGTCACGCATGCGAAAAATGCCCTCATTATGATTATCATCTATAAAGTCACATTGCCCAGCAAATCGCTGAAGAAAAGCGCCGTCGACTCCATGTTCTGCCATCCAGTGGAAGTGCCTAGAAGTTGATTGTGAACCCCGGCCTTTTTTATGAGATAAGATCATCGAATGTGCGCACCGTTGTACAGTCTTCGCGTTACGAGAGGAGAACAAGTACATGTCTTCGCCCGCCTTAGTTTTTAAGCCTGGAGCAACAAAGAGTTCGGACTGAGAGTAACTCGATACGTCTGGCCATAAATCTGTATTTGGGCGTCCTCCGTCCGGAATTGGGTAGTTGAACCAGTGTAACCATCCATGGTGGCCTAAAAAGCCTGTTAGCCTCTCAATGAAAGCAATAGTCTTTGAAACAGACCTGGGTCCAGGGGCGCACCATCTCCAGGACAGGTAAACCTACAACAAGAGAAATCAGTGGTATAACCTTCAAAGGACATAGATCGCATACCATGCTTGATATCCCACCATAAATTTGTCGTGAATAGTCGATGGGTCAGCCCTGACATGGTGGAGATGGCTCAGGACCAATCTTTTCATCCCAATTGTAACTTGACGCACCGTTTGATCACCTTTCCCGCCGCACTCGAACTTGTGCTCACCATATCGACTGATCTTGTTTCCAATAATGACTGAAAACCTTGGCGTGTCTAGTTAGTGGATGTTGTGGGCGTTGAGAGGAAGTTTATTACGGGAGTCAGTCGGCGCCTAACCGCAGCCCACCCAAACCGATCTCCGACTTTAGCTTCCAATCTCAGTGTCCTTCGATTTTCACATCATCTCCACAGTTTGAAAAAAAATTACGATGGAGGCTGAAGCTAAGGTATTATCGCAAGTTCTGGTCAAGAAGCTACAGGAGTATGCTCAACCGGCGATCATGTTGTCTATTGCTCAAAGGTGTTGACATGCAGAACGCCGTCCTCAAAACGTCTGCTTGTAGGCATCTCAGGCATTCCAGCATCTGGAAAGTCGACGCTCGCACAGCTTGTGGTTGATCACACAAACGTTGTGTTGGCCAAGGACCCGGAGTCGACCACACGATCTATTCTCGTCGGGCTCGATGGGTGGCATCTTACTAGAGCTCAACTGGACTTGTTTCCGGATCCTCAGCAGGCCCATGACAGACGAGGAAGCTACTGGACATTCGATGGAACTGGCTACGTAAATTTTGTTCGCTCCCTTCGTGCGGAACTAGAGCCCGACACACCAATAATCACCGCACCCTCTTTTGACCACGCAGTGAAGGATCCAACCCCAGACGCAGTCTCGATATACCCGTACCATCGGATAGTCATTATCGAAGGACTATACACCTTCCTTTCAATCGAACCATGGAGCGCCGGTGGTCTTCTTCTTGACGAGCGGTGGTTCCTCAACGTGGATATCGAGGCAGCCAGGAGGAGGCTTGTGAAGCGCCATGTCGTGAGCGGAGTTGCGAAGGATTTGGAACAGGCTTCGTGGAGGGCGGATGAGACTGATATGCCAAGTACGCATGACATCCACACGTATACTTGATTTCCTAATGGTTTTCTAGATGGCAGATTTATTATTGCGAACATGCTGGAACCAACTCGGGTGATCGAGAACCAGGATGATCCCGCCCTGATTTTACCTTGACCTGTTCGACTGCTGGTTCCTATCTGCTTCTACTCCACCTTATTTATGCGTTCGGGTGTTCTTGAGCCTCCGGATTGCCGTCTTAAATTGCGATGGCAGGCGATTGTTGTCTTACTCAACAAGGAAGGGCGTACAAACCGTCGGTCTGGGGAAACGCATGCTCATTCTATGGGATGCTGTGCGAAGCAGGACTATCCTGTACGTCCTCAGCGGCTGTGGCAAGCCAGATAAAGATGATGGATAGTGATGGCTGGACAAACATCTCATCCAAATATCTAATAAATTCTTTTCATGGCCTACGAGAAAGTCGCGTCAATGAACAGGTGTTTCAAGAAAATAAATATCTTCTCTCGACTGCTTGCCTCAAGTTTATTTTTAGACATTCCCCACAGCGTGCATGCTCAGCGCACATCTGTTAAAACAAAAGTGTCTGGATTCCCCTATTCCACTTCAACATTGATGCCCGCATTTCATGAAGCCGCTACATAATTGCCGCAGGGCATCAACACATGGCCACGGTTTCTTGTTCTTTGCTTCTCCCATTATATGGAGCCAGGACTCGAGGCGGCAGAACTAACGGTCAGCGGTCCGAAAGCGAATATCCATTTTGTCCAGATCCTCATGAATATTTGGATGATTGGCACTCAGAGGTAATTCCATAGCTGCTTCTTCTCTAGAAAAAGTCTCCTCCCTTAAGCAAAGCGGGCCAGCGATCCGCGACAACCCAAGACCCATAACTTGGCGTTGATAAATCCCAATCTGACCCCTTGATAAATCTTGCGAAATAGACGGCAAATCCGTTTTGATAGTGTTCGCTCGAGCTCTCTACGTGAGACTAGGTTGCACGCAAGTAACTGGATGGTTCTCTTCTCTTCCACCCAAGCTGAAAGAAATTTAAATTACTATAACTACTACCTCTGGCAGCCGCAGACGCCGGGTTCTCAGCGCGTGATGGAACTGAACAAACTCAGGAGTCTGTGCGCATGTTCCCATAATTTTTATACAGACATGAAGGAATTTGGGCGACTCTAATACAATACACGAATAATTTACGTCTGTCACGCCTAATGTTCTTCAACACAACAGCCCTGCGGAAGAGAGAAAAAAACTGAGACCGTAAATTTACTGACGAGGTACTTCTCTTCCAGAAATGTGATAGAAGATTGAGCCCTGTGAAGAGGAAATTTTTGAATCAACTCTTTGAGTTTTTACTAGTAGAAAAACAATACCCACATTGTACACAGCCTTGACATCATCCCTCCTCATGTTTCCATCGGGTGGGGCTATCAAGAGGTAAGTTGCTAACCACTCGAATGCCGACGCCACCCATCCGAACTGCCAATGCGAATGGAATCAGTTAATCAGTAAAATGGAGCAAAACACGGTATTCTCAGAAAATGTGATAAAGAAACGTACGAAATCATAAGGGTTCATATTTCCATGTAACATTCGTACTCCTTCCATGAAAGTCATTTCCTTGTGCGGAGGAGACGAATACATATCAAAGATTTTGTTGAACCGGTCATTGTCAAACTCGCCAACAGTGGTGTACGCCCCAGAGTCTGAGCCATGTTTCCCCTAAAACGAGAGCATTGAACAGTCAGACGTAAACCCGATCCGCAAGGTGTATGATTCACTCTGTGTGCCCACTTGATGTTGAGACGGAAGAAAGGGTCGGGCACAAAACCGTCCCAAAGGACGTACCTGTAGATTTCAGAAACCCTCAAGTCACGACGTAGCCTTTTGTAAAGATCTAGGGAAATAACGCACGATAAGCCGCCATGGACGAAGATTGTGGCTAGTATGCAGAAAAAAATGCTGAACTTGAGTGCACGAAAACCTAAAAATCTGGAGGTAAAATGGAAAAAAAAGAGATAATCAGATTCTTCAGTCAAGTTTCACATAGAGCTCAACGACGAACGTATCAAGCGGCCAAATGACCCCATCTCCATCTCGGTCAAAGAATGCGACGTGGCTCTGGAGGGCTGTGTTTTTCTTGTGGGGGTCGAAACCTTTACCGGGTGCAGGATATGTAGCGTCAACTGGAACTACCATTTCGTGTTGGGATTAGATGAAAAGTAAGAGAAAGGGGTAAACTTACTACGGGAACTGTGACGTTATTTATTTGCATCTGCTAGCTTCTAATGGATTCGGTATGTATCGAGGTGCCGGGCCCGTGACTCGATCACAGCTTGATCACAACGACCATGAATGATATACTCGCACCAAAGATACCCACAGAAATCCTTGGATTACTATCCGAAGAGCCGAGGGCATGTGTCCAACGCTTAATAGACCTTTTTTCCTCCTCAAAGCGGCGGCCAGCAGATCTGTCCGTTCGTTATTCGTAGCTGTGACGAATTCGGTCGAACTTTTGACGCTCTCTCTCCTCTGTAGCTCATCATACCCAAAATCAAAGCTAGGAGCAGTGCTTGTACTGTTATATGAAGACTCCGGGAAACTAAGGGTTTTGTTAACAACAAGGGCAAAGACCTTACGTTTTGAAGGTGGACAAACCGCCCTGCCAGGAGGGATGTTTGAAGAGAGCGACAAGAACCTTGTGGATACGGCGGTAAGTATTTTTAGTGTATAACCTACCAGTGTGTTAATGGCTTTATGCTAGTATCGTGAGGCATATGAAGAAGTGAATCTCCCGTTGGCCTGCCCGCATATACATACTCTTGGTATTCTGGAACCGCACCCATTCCGCAGCCTTGCTGTTACACCAGTGGTTGCTCTTCTCACTAATCCTCAAATTTTGAACTCCCTTAAGAACGAGAAAAGGGAGGTCGATCACATCTTCACTCATCCACTGAAAGCGATCATCGACCCCATGCTCGCCGCCGCCGAACCACTTGTCGTACATGGAAGTGATTATTGGGCATTCGATACTAAATATCATGTATGTTTTGCTCGATGGCGTTCTTAACCATCTTGACAATTTTTCTTTTTTTTGCTACAGAACCATCAAGATTACGTCGTCCAAAAATTAGGCGGCCTGATATATCGGATGCACTGCTTCCAAACATCAGCATCTCCGATAAGAGGTCTCACCGCCGATATCCTCGTGCGTCTACCGTGCTTTATGTTGGTTTAATAATTTTAAACAATTTTTTTTTGCTGCAGATCCAGACCGCCAAAGCTGCTTACGCGGAGAATACAACTTACGAGCGGTTTGCCAAATATCAACTGAAGACATTTGCGGAAATGGACGCTTTATTGAAAGCAAGCGTGGCGAAAGGAACGCAAACCAAAGCGGAGCAAGCATCCTGAACGGGTGCTAATACCTCTTCATATTGCTATTCAAGGACACTTTCTTTTCAGCGCTTGAAGTTTAATAGACGTTGAGACTTTTGTGCGAGAACAATGACCGTCCAGATCTCCCAGCCCGTGTGCTGCCAAAACAATTCCTTTTTGAGCATCTGACATGAGAACAATTATCCCATTCTCCGAGTTTCAAGTTTGCTGAACACATACTTACTCCGCAGACGGATATAGCAACCTCTGCGATACCACAGCACACCTGAAAAACGTCAACATCAGCTCATGATCAAAACACAACATAGACATGCACGCACTGCGCACATATCATGATTCGATGCGCACAATGCGGAAGAGTATGGCCTCTTCCGCCGAATCGAACACGTTGGGCACGGAGGGACCGGTCGTCACTACTCCGAACTTCTCGAAAGAGAAAACGCATTACATTGATTTTAGGCAAGCGGTAACAAATTCCTTGGTTTCAGATATGAGATCGTTGGAGCTCACGACTTAAACTGACAATTGAAGTAAACCGATATTCATCGATGTCCACCCTTTAATCTGTCCAAGTCGAGTTCCCCATCTGGCGACACAACATTGTTGAATATGATCGACTTTGATAAACACGATCCTTGCCACCCTCTGATAGGGGAGTAGTCAGTGCTTTAGGCCCTGTGGGGAATTCTGGAGGAAAGGCTAACCTTGGGGCATTTCTGGAATCCGGAAGATCTATCATCTCCGAAGACACTGGGATACGTCACTAGTAGATATCAATATAATCGGGGTCCTCAAGCCATGCAGCTTCGCAAATCTTGATGTTGGCTGGCTATCTGGAAAATGCGTTAGGTGGCTTGGGAGTTAAGATGGGATGGATTTATCACCGGAACCATAAAAGCCTGGCCAGTGAGGGATCGACGGCCTCATGGCACTCTCCGAGGGAATGGCGCGCGTACACGGAAATCATCGTCTGAGCGTCAGTAATGGAATGATGGAATGCAGGAGGTGCGCGCTGGTGATTGAGATGAAGTATGGACACGAGAGAGGTTAACTAGGGGCTCAAGAGAACAGCTAAAACTCTAGAATGAGCTTGACACCGAGCAATGATGATATCGATCTTACAACCGGTTTATCAAAATTGATCCTTATGTATCTAATCATCACAATTGCAGAGTTGAGAAAATACTATATTGCAGATGCCAGAAAGTTACAAATGTGATGGAGAAAAGATACAGTCCGCGCCCGACCCAACAAAACGGAGTACAAATAGATGAAGAAAGATAACGGCTACTTGGAGATCTTCAGGAGTTCGACCTCGAATCTGAGGACTGAATTTGGCGGTATCACAGGTGGAAAGCCGCGACCACCATAAGCCTGCAAGCCGGTTAGAAAAACATGCCAGCAGGGGTGAATAAAAATACGGACGTAATCAGGGGAAGCGACGAGAACGGCCTTTTGGCCCAGTGATAGTTGAGGTACGCCTAATCTCGTCGGCAATTAAGCGTACAGCGTTGGGAGATAGGCGACTTACCCTCGTCCCAGCCCTTGATCACTTTACCGACACCTATCTCTGTTTCAAATGGAATCCCTCTAACAAAGTAGGCATTTGTTCAGATATCCTTAGTGATTGTTATGTTGGGGTTGCTCACCGGTCCCGACTCGAGTCGAAGACGCTTCCATCTTGAAGAGTTCCGATGTAGTGAATCGTCACCTTGTCTGCAAAGGAGTGCGGAGATCTGAGTGGATGCTCGTCGGGCAGGGAGATGGTAATGACGCACCGCCCTTCTTGGGGTACGTCTTGCCGTCGCCAGGAGTCAGTGTTTCTATCGTGACACCCTGTTGAGGAGAAATATGAGTGGGAGATGCGAGACGGATGTGTACCCACCATGTCGTACAGTGGTAACGAAAGATTCAACAGAAGGCGCAGAAGTGCAGAACAGATTGAAGCAGTTCAGACATTTATACGTAGGAGACGGGGCGGATCCTGGCCAGTACACGCGTTTCATTCATACTCCCCCGTTTCTTGTTATCGATATCGATGCAATTACGAGACACGGGGTTAGTAGCTTCCCATTCCTTCCGATTCAGCTTTTACAACTCCACGATCGACTACGCCGGGAAAGGCGCAACCCGTTTTAGTTCTAGTGTGAGCCCCTAGGATAGAAGCTGTCAATCGGGACCCTGCTGTGTATTCGTTGTTTCCTGAAGGCTCGTAGAAAAGGAAAGATAAAGTTTTAACAGCACTGGCGGCGTGTTCAGGGATAATGAGCTTTGTTTCTGTCGCAAAGATCCGCGGAAACATCCATATTGAATCTGGGGGGAAGGGGGATCAAGGTTTAAGATCAAGGTTGGAATGGTTTGCAAGGCTCAAACCAAGTTTTTGTCAATCGTAGTTGTTGCCCAAGAAGACGGCCCAGGATCGATGATCACCAAAGGTCGACCAAAGAGATCGTAATATGGCGTTCCTTCAAAATAAATCGTCCGCTGGCCATGACGTCGTGGTTGGGGAATGAGGGTAAGGAGGTGTACATAAATGGAATCTCAAAGACCATAAAGAAGTTTGCGAAAGTCGGGGGTAAGGCACAGATCAGGTCCTCCGAAACGATCGGTCTTGCACGTGTAGAAATCACGAGAACAACCTCCAGCGATAGCGATGGTCCAAAGAACGTGCAGGGTTCGGAATTTTGTCTCAATAAACTGAGAAGAGTATGGTTGGAGGAAAAAGGATTAAGATCAAAGCACTAGAGCATTACCCTCTGATCGGACATAGTAGATCTAGTTGAAGTTGGCCCAGGTGTATTTCATATCCAGAAGACCTCTCAAAATGATGTTGTGATCCTGTGATATTGCTTTCGGAAGGTTAGGCTTGAGCGCACTTACACTAGAGGTTTCGCCGAGGTTTAATACACAGATCAACAATACATCAGAACAGCGTAGATATGCATGAGGTTTGACGCACAGAATCTCAAGGTATGACCCAAAAAGGTGACTTGGTGACGAAACCGAGACGTTGGTTGAGGAGGTTAGGTAGACTTCGCTCAGCCCGAGGTGGAAAGCATATTGCACTGGGATAAAATGAAAAGCCCTCCGTAGGCTCTGAAATACACAGAGACAGATAAAAGTCCACAAAGCGAGAGCGGGAAATTTTTATAGGAAGCGCATAGGTCCAGCTGCAGCTTGTTTAAAAGGAGTGAAAGGAGCCCTCTGCCCAGGCTGAAGCCTAAAAGTTTCTCATCACGTGCCATCAAGTAACGCGTCGCTTTTTGAATGCCATCATAACGGAACAACAAAAGAAGAGCAACAAATTTTCACGCGACCTTGAAATGCCAGCGATCTTAGACTTTATATGCTCCGCCGCGCATCCAGCTACGCCGTAGTGAGCTTTGCTGCTTTTAGTGGACTTCCAAATTGAATGCTGTATGGTGTTAAAACTCAAGACTCATTTCTCGTCGCGGACGGACGTATGTCGTGCTTAGAGTCGTCGTAGAAGCTGATAAAGGAGAATCCCACGATATTTGATGCAAGATAGTTAGATACATCATACGCGAGGATAAGCTCCAGATCCGCGGTATCACATTACACTTTGACTTAACCCTCCGCTGGGGCCTACGATTCAACAAGTTTTTAATATCTGAACATAAGATGAATTGAAGCGGACTAACCTCAGCAGGTTGCTCTCCACCACCACCACCGCCACCGCCACGTCGACCGCCGCCATGTCGGTGACCTCCGCCATGTCGGTGACCTCCGCCACGTCGGCCACCTCCGCCATGTCGGCCACCTCCACCACGTCGGGCGCGAGCAATGAGCTCCTCGATCTCCTCGATCTGGCGGACTTCGAGTTCTGGATCAAACTCGCGAGTAGCTACCTCAGCGGGAGGGGCTTCAGCGGGTGCAGCCTCCGCTGCAGGAGCAGCTGCTTTCCTGCCACCTTTGTGTCCCCGGTGTCCTCGACCGCGGCCGTGGCCGTGACGACCTTTTCTGCCTCGACCATGCTAGAGAATACTTGTGAGCTCCGAGCTATGAAATGTCGAAAGAAAAAGTAAATACCCTGCCTCGAGCCTCGAGCTCCTCATCGACAAACTCGCGAGCGGCTACCTCAGCGGGAGGTGCTTCAGCGGGTGCAGCCTCTGCAGGGGCAGCTGATTTCCCCTTGTGTCCCCTGTGTCCTCGACCGCGGCCGTGGCCGTGACGGCCTTTTCTGCCTCGGCCATGCTAAGAAAACTTGTGAGCTCCGAGCTACGAAATGTCGAAAGAAAAAGTAAATACCCTGCCTCGAGCCTCGAGCTCCTCATCGACAAACTCGCGAGCGGCTACCTCAGCGGGAGGTGCTTCAGCGGGTGCAGCCTCTGCAGGGGCAGCTGATTTCCCCTTGTGTCCCCTGTGTCCTCGACCGCGGCCGTGGCCGTGACGGCCTTTTCTGCCTCGGCCATGCTAAGAAAACTTGTGAGCTCCGAGCTACGATATGCTGAAGGAAAAAGTGACTACCCTGCCACGAGCCTCGAGCTCCTCATCGACATCACGCTCTTCAACGGACTCGATTTCGCGGGCTTCCAGATCATCATCGAAGTCCCGAGCGTCGAGATCAAAGTCGAGTTCTCGAACCTCCAGATCAGCATCGAAGTCGCGAGCTTCAAGGGAGGTGATATCGTATTCCTATCAATCGAATCGTTACATCGATGAAATGTCGTCATAGCCCAAACCTCGTGCTTACCTGAGCCAGAACACTGCTACCTCCGTAGACGACGGCAGCAATTAGAGCAATGCTAGTTGAGAAACGCATGGTATTTGTGATTAGCTAGAATATGGGCTAGTGGTTATTGATGTGTTTTTTTTTTTCAAGAAAGAAATCGACATACAGCTGAAGGGTGTGTTTTGGAAAGAAAAAAAGTGTAAGACGTAGGACCAGCCTAGGATCTGCAAGATGGAGGATGAGTGTGATATGAGAGGGAGTAGTAGGCATAATACCTGAGATGTGACGATATGGGAATGCACCGGGCACTGAGGGCTGAAGGACGCCCTTTCATGGTTTATATAGGATTGGGGTGACAGGCATGTCTAAGCAAGTTTTCGGCATATCCTGTGAGTTCGGATCTGCTCGGATGTTTCTAGAGACGCATGACAGTTTCGTACTTATTCGAGGCAGTGCGCATCCCCTTCAGGGGAAACGTACGAATGTCAGGTCGTCAAGCTAACTCATGAAGGTAAGAGTCAATGAAGACTTATTATAAGCACAAATTTCTACACAAATATATGGGGGACCTAGAATTGATAGAGGTGGTCGGAAGAGTATTGTCAGCGTCCCATAATCAAGTAGCAAAAACAGTTGCAGACTCACCAGACCTCGTCGGCTTTTCACGAATCATCCGCTGACATTCTCTTTTGTTCGTGAGGCCTTGAGGCTGGACGATCAAAGTTTCATTCTAAATCGGATGATGATGCAGAAGTGGGTGCAGGCGTCGCTTTTGGTAGGAGACCTGATCGTTTTTTTTTTTCAGCAAATCCACAACAGTGCACAACACACAGGCCTTGGAACGTTCGTCCAGCTCAACTTTTGGTTACTTACACAGTATATCAGAGTATATCGTCGCAACGCATTCCATCAAGATGAACGCAAACCTGAATGCGAGAACCCGCATTTTTTGATATCTGCCATGAGCTCTGCGGCCTGCCCCGCTACCTGCCATCATTCGATCTCCTTACAGTTACCCATTGGTTAACCCACCGCAGATGGCGTTTTCGGCGAGGTTTTAGCGCCCTGTTTTGGATATTGATACTTACCAACAAAAGGAATATCACAATCAGCAGGGCTGCGTTTGTTACAGGTCTGAGGTGGACTGATGGACGCCCAGAGGATCCGAACGTCATCGACTGCGCAACTGTGACATGCCCTGACATACCAAGCCATGAGTACCTGACCAAAATACGTACTTATGCACTTACCACAGACTCGACACTGAAACGTCCGTTTCGGGCTGCGAGACCATGAGAATTTCGAGATTTTAGAAATCGCTCTACAAGAAAACTGGTCATGAAAGTAACTTACTGCTTGTATCGCCATCAGTAATGAACTAACAGGTTAACAGACAGAATGAATCCATAACAACTGAGATTGACGCCGATAGGCGTGGGCTTCATTTACCCCGGAACAGCTTTGAAAGCTCCAGACTCTCCTACAAAATTCGGTAAACTTTACGGAAAAAATTGCACAAAGATCGATTGTGTTTCGCTGTTCTTCCGTAGCACTAGAAGCAGGGCGTACCAACAACGTCACTCCCCAAATCGGGACAGCGACACATTGGGTCATAACGCGACACATTGGGTCATAACGCGAAACATAGGATACGTCGGCGACACATAGGATACGTCGGCGACACATAGGATACGTCGGCGCATCAGGAAAAACCCCATTTGCTTATCTGTAGAAATAAGCATCAGTAAGTTGGGGGCGAGCTGACTTCAACTAACCAGGGGAAATCAGCTTGAAATTAGTTGTCAATCAGCAGCTCATTACTGATTCAACACTTATCAGCACTTATCCCCAGTAAATCTGTTTAGATTAAGAAGGCTTAGAAATTCTACAGTTAATTAACAACAGAGATATAGACATGTGTCACTGGGTCGATATTAGTGATGGTCACGGGTAACCCCGGGGTCATTTCGTACTGACCTATACCCCGACCCTACCTTTACCCTTACCCTCTCCACGGGTTGGGGTAGTTCTGGGGTACGGGTACGGGTTTTACGGGGGTCAGAGGGGTTAGAAACCCTTCAAGGGTAGACAGAAGGGTTGACATTTAATAGGGTCAGTGTTGCTACATTGTAGACTAGTTATATGTTATATGTTATATAAACCTGCTGTGAATGGTGTCGAGAGGGAGGGGGAAGGGAAAGAGGGAGGGGGGAAGGAGGGAGGGAGGGAGGAAGGGAGGGTGTGAGCAGTGAGTGAAGAAGGAGGGAGTGGTGGGCAGTGAGGGAGGGGAGGGTGTGAGGGAGGGCGAGGGAGTGGTGGGCAGGACTTACTGTATCCAACTTAAAAACGACGACATTATTGTTGTCGTTGATGATCTGCGTCGTACGGATGCCACGTTGCTGACTGGTACACGACCCGATGCTCATTGGCAACTCGTTCGTGTGGTGAAA